>JAODJW010000094.1:32924758-32961284 GCA_026777045.1 Hyperopisus bebe
CCGCTTGGCACAACAATATTATTATAATTAAACGTATTCATGGTTTATTATTAATATTAAAATAATGAATAAGAAATCTTTATTTTAAAATGTATTTTATTATATAATGATAATGATAGACAGTAACAGTAATTATCTAAATGTATTTTTACTGTCTAAATATATGTATTCAGTTAGTATAAATATGCACGATGCTATCACAGCGAATGCGAGGCTGAGACTGAAGCGTTACCCTTTGTTTCCACTGAGAGACGTGCGGCGTGACTCATTTCCCTGCGCGTACAAGTTATCTTAGGTCGGCGTTCACGGTTTGACTTCTGAGATTCAGATCGAGCTCTAGGTAATTTTTTTTTTTTGAACTGGTTGGTTCGACTTTTAAGAAATTTGAGTTCTAATGAGTTCGAGAACTGAGGGTACCACTGAATTTTTTGGAGCGGTTTAATTCTGTAGACTTGAGTATTAATTTTTTTTGTGATTTTAAAATTTGTGCCTCCAGGAAATCATCAGTTACCCAACCAACAGTACTTGTGTAACTTAAAGACTTTGATCTGGCTTTATGCTGTTACTTCATTCAAGATTGCAGTGTTGCATTCATAAGCTGTAATGAAGCTTTCTGCTAGTGTGATGTTCCTAAGCAACCAGCTAGCATCCAAAAGACCACCTCACACTCATTAACTCCTACCCTGTTTACATGCATTTGTAAGACTGCATCATGCATTACACACTAATCACCGGAGCAGTATCTCCCCTACTTACATTAGTTGAAGATTACTCATACTTTAATTATTTCTTAGACTCTACAGTTAGCACTGTGGCAGTTTGCGCTGGATCAGGAAGCTCAGTTCTACAAGGAGTGAAGGCAGATCTCTGCATAACAGGTAGCTATAAATTATCAAAGCTTATCTGTTCAGTTTCAGAACTACATTCACAATTTGACATTTTTTATAATGTATATGCATGTTATATGCAGTTTATGAATCTACATCTACAATAGTCTGACTTGTCTGTATTTCTTACTCATAGGGGAGATGTCACATCACGAGGTCCTGGATACTGTTGCTACAGGAACAAGCGTGATCCTCTGTGACCATAGCAACAGCGAGCGTGGCTTTTTGTCTGTACTCAGGGAAAGGCTGGCGGTGCATTTGCCTGAATCCGTGTCAATTAGATTATCACAGAAAGACAGGGACCCTCTTGAAGTAGTCTGAGGAAATCATTGTCTCTAGTTATTCATGAGACTTTAATGCAGACCACAAAAACTGATCTGAAATGTATTGCATGCCTCCAAATAAAAACAAGATTCATGTGAATAATCTTTTGTAGTGATATAATTAAACTTTGGTAGTAATCTTCAACCATAATTCTGGAATAGCTTTGCAAGTGCTACATGTTACAACTTACGGCACTATTTAATGATTTAAATGCCATACTACACTTCAATTTTTGGGTCTTGACAAATTTCATATACATTACTGTCAAAACACTTAACAGTACTATCATTTAAAGTTCCTGTATTTTTGGAATATTAATGTAGTTATTTGAAGTATTAATTACTACTATTAATGAAGTATCCCCAGCAGTAAAAGTGTTAGCACAGGGAGATAACTGTTATACAGTTTACATGGGAAACAAATTCAGTCATATGTGGAAATATATCATGGGAAAGGCTATGTGTTCAAACCATATAAGCCTTGCAAAATTCAAGTTTCTCAGTAATATTTTATGAAAAATAATGTTCAGTAGGCAGTAGCCACGGAAAGAGATCAGTAATTATAGTAACTTTTATTAAACTGAGCATTAAAGCAGTTTCACAAATCACTAATAAATGATAGTTTTAAAAAAAAAACATCTGTACATACAAAGTAATTCATGGATTCATGATACATATTACACTATGCTCAAATAGTGTCCTTGCAAAACTTTCACATATACATATATCCACATACACATATATACACAACACAACTAATACAAAGTGCATAAACAGACTAAAAAAATCTGTACTTGATTGTTCACCTAAAATACACCTTGGGAATCTGCCATGTAATCACATGTAATCCATAGCATTATCCAAACCTGACAAATTACACTAATACCTTTGCTTTCATGTGATAAAGCATACAAACTAATGGGGACCTCAAGTCTGAAAAATGCATCACTCCATTTGCTACAACAGATTATTATATACTGATGCTGATGCAACAATCCTGCAGCACATTTTCTTTGTCCAACCCTCATTCCCCAAATAGCAGTAGGAAGGATAATTAATTGGGAAGATATAAAAATTATCACATACAGTATGCAGCAATTTGAAAAGCAGCTAGTTGGTAAGACACAAGCAGGGGACTTAGAGTGGCTCAATCACAGGTGACTGAATCAGTTGACCATTTGTAGACAGCTATTCACTAGCTATAATTCAGTGACTGCAAATGTGCGAATGTCCTCGTCTCATTCCGGCAGTCTGAGCACATAAAAGGTTCAGACACTAAGCTCAGTCCCAGCCATTGTCTTTGATCATGTGGGATACCTCAATGATAAACTTTCCCTCTTTGTACTTTTGGCTTGACTCAAATGCCTGTTCCTGTGGGGGAAGAAAAAACAAGAAAATCAGGGAATACATGGAATTGGCAATACTACTGCAGAACCCGCAGACTAAACACAGAACTGCACTTGAATATACAGAATGGCTTCTCCACCTCTATACTGTGTTAGTGAGATTGAGTTATACTGTACTGCTTCCTTACATATTTCCAGCCTAGTGTAGTATGGCACCTCTCACAGTAGATGTCTGCCACGGCATGGAGACCCGTCAGAAGGACTCTCTCTTCTGCCGGACCACATGCCACGTTCACCCTGAAAAGAGCCGACATACCACCATGCAGCCTTAACCACCACTGTACCAGCCCGGCTCTCTGTGTCCAGCACTGCTGTTCAAAGCCATGTTTTCATGCAATAACAACACGTAGAAAAATGCATTCACACAGAGAGGAAAAGTAAAGTGATAACTCACACTGAATTGAAAAGGTACGCTCGTCCTTGACTGCCCTGAAATGACTGAGACACAGAGATAATGGTCAGGTGAATACCAAGAAATGCAGTAAGAAAAAGCAACAGTATAACAATCATGTACAATAAAATCACTAATTGATAATCAAATTACATACAGCTGCAATACATTTTAAATTTTCATTCCTTTCATTGTTGAATAAAACAACAGTAATAGAAATCGCAACTGCAAACTGTATAAAATTCCTATAAGCTATAGATTTTGTTCACTGGAATAAGCTGCACATTGCTTCCGCTGCCTTGCTAATGTTTACCTTCGAAATGAGGTCATCGTGGTTGGCCAAATGAGCTCGACAATGCACACAGGCATACCTACGATGGCATGAATCCAAGTATGCCTGGAAGGTCTTTGCCTTGGTCAGTTTCACCATGTCTGAAACAGAACCAGCATAGGATGAAGCATTAACGAATAAGGACAGAATGTAAATACAGTATAACTGAAAACCCATAAGGGAATAAAGTCTACAGAAGTGCTGTAATGTGCAGGTCAACCCCCCCCCCCCCCGGGTGACACAAACACGGAAACGCCGAAAGAAAAAAACAATAATACAACAAACACAGGAGATAAAGTCAGACATGCGATAAGTGCAGAAAGCCCTTTCCAATCAAGTGGCATGCTTTAAATACCAACTTGTCTGTTGTTCTGGAGACTATCTGCTGTTCTATTTTTGAGAGCTTTTATTGAACATGTTGACAAGGCAAAAAATGCAGCCATTAAAACAGAAAACCCAGCAGAATTGCAATCAAATACAGATACTTGCAGATACTGCAGCAACAGCAAAACATAACCTTTGTACCAAAATTCCACATGGCCGCATGATTCCAGCTCGCCTTAAACAACTGCCTATGTAATAGCATAAAGTAAAACATACTTGGAAATTCAGCAACTTACCTAAAACCCGAGCTTTAACAGACAGAACACGAATCTGTTTATTCCACCGTTAACTCCGAGTTGAGTTTGTTTTGACTTTCTTCTATATTAGACTTACTTCAGTCAACACAATTGATAAAACGCTATACGGAAGTGTAACTGTATTTCATAGCTTCGTTCCTATTAAAATAACAACGAATTAGCTACCTATTTACAAGTAGGTTTAGCCAACAACGTAAGCTTATAATTTATTAATGTACATAGTTGTTCAGCTGTAAAAACAGAATAAAAAACTTGCTAACTTTAGTAGTGTAAGTAACTAGTTATTTTAAAATCGGCTTTTCCGTTTTACTTCTCACTATATCCAACTATGCGAGACCGCCTTTCAGGGTATAATTTTAAATATCTAAAATTGAGCAGAAAAAAATATAATCAACATACTTGCAGAGCTAGCGAAACCAAAACACGACACCACAGCAGAGCGCTGGTTTGTTTACAACATGAATTCAGGCTGAACTCCTAAACGCAATTACGTCACGCAAGCGGTCCGTGGACCAATCAGCATTTTAGCGAAGGAGCGTGTATGAAAGGTGAACAATCAGAACACGTTTTACATTTTCAACTCTATACTGCTCGCTCACTGTTTGATACGAAACCTGGGAATGGTTTAAATGGATTTGAACCGCACTGGCGGTTATATAGTATCGTCATGTATAATTGTATAATATAAGAATTAACTGGTTATATTCAATGGAAAAAAGCATGGAATATCCAAAATAAGTACGTCTTTTGTGGGATCGAATGGGAAAATATTATGCATGTTTTTTCGATGTATTTATTTATTTACATAGATATATTCACGAGTATTCAGAGTATCCAATGGAAACCAGTGCTGGCTGTGGGAGAGCATGCAAATTCTATACAGATTGAACAGACACCTAAAATCAAATTGAACATCATAGAGGCCATCAATGCTACCAGGGCTCTTTTACCACGGCCCCCCCAATGCACAAAGCACAAGAGCTTTGGAGAGGACACTTACTGTTGTCCAGAAGTACAAATTCAACATGTGTGCCAAATGCACAGACATACACTCAAAGATGGTTCACATTATGCTCACCGGTTTATGATCTGGGGAAGGTAAAACTGTAGGAAACTCATTCCCCGGGGCACAAAAGGCATCAGGCCAGTGTAGTAAAGCATATACAGCTAGAGACCTCTGCTTACCCTGAACAGATAGGGCATCACAGAATTCTGGGCATACATGGAACAAGTGATATGTATAGAGAACTGAAATACTGCAAAAATACCACATGAAATGATGAAGACCTTCCAAAAGGGTGACAAGGGTTTAAGGAAATATGTATTTGGTACACAAAATAGGAGTTACCTGTTTCATTTGCTTTCCTTTTAGGTTTCCTTCCTCTTTTGTGTTATAGAGAAGCATCCCAATGCCAAGATGCTGACAATGCCAGGCTAAAGGTGAGAGTGGTTTGGCCACACAACTTAAAGCTGTAGACTTAAAGCTTTCCATTAAATATGTAATTTTTGTTCTTTATTGCAAAACTGATTCAGGCTTTGAACTGGTTTTATTTATAAAGACTTCCTTCTTGTAAACCAAAAGACTACTAGTGTATGTAGATAGTATGATAAGTCAGGCTACATTTAACAGTCCAGCTGTTAAAATGTATTTTCAATCTCACATGTAAAAGATAATGAAGCTGTATCCTATAGGGAATGTTGCATGGATACAGGTAGTCCCCTATCACAGAAAAGTACAGATAATATCATGTGCAACACAACAGTATGCCATATATGCAAACCTGCTTCTGACATTTCTTGACATGATTTCTGATTTTCAGTGGTCCATACAGTAATATCCTCTCTTCGATATTGTTTGACTAGTGATGAAATCTGTGCATGGAAAAAGTACTGCTAACAGGCAATATTAATTTTTTTTAATATATTAATTAATATAACACTATTATATATCAAAAACACCTTCAGTGGGCTGCATTTGCCCTGCTCAACAACATGTCATTGTCTTTTTTAACCTCAATGTTGGCAAGCATTTTAGGAAATCGCTTAAATAAATCTTCTAACAGGACAAATTGTCAGTCCTCCCCAGTGCTATAATGGTCCTTTCAACAAGAATAGACAGGCATATATATCAGTAACTTTAGCAGTACATTTGAATCTCTCAGAACAATGGCATCAGTTGAAAAATTCATGGCAAAGACTGGAAAGTACCATACGTGTTTGAAATGTGACTTCCATCCTTTCTCTATATAAAGGTAATTCATTAACCAAGGAAATCACTAAGATATTACCACTAAATCTCAAAGGCCTCTAAGAATGATATCACCCATGCAGATATCTATAGTAACAATGGCACTGCAAAATTAAACTGCATCTGATTTCTACAAGTAAACATTACAATGTATGTATTGATGTTTTGTTGACAATATTCAACAAATAAATGTCATATATTTAAATTATTTAAATTGTAATTTAAATTCTAATTTAAAATGCCATTCAAATTGTAATTTAGATAAGTGTAAATTATTTGAATTCACGTTACAATTTAAATAATAATTGAAATGACATGTATTTGTTGAATATTGTCACAAAACACCCTCCATAACATAAACACACACACACACACACATACACACACAAGAATCTTAGAAAGGTTAGAGAAACACCTCTAGATTTAATGAAGAGATTGTGACGTCATGTCCAGTTTGCCGTAGGAGATTCTCATCGTGAGACACAACCACGTGACCACCCCGTGTCAGGAGGCATTTCAGCTCCAACAAGTGAGTACCTTCTTTAACAGCACTGCAATAAGGGGAATCCATTAGCCTACTTGAAAGCTGCTCATTCTGCTCCTGGCTGTCTACCACCTTGTATGTTAACATAGCTGGCTGTAATATAAGATGCTACTGAAGGGCCTGATTATCTGTATCAGGTATGTTAATTGAATGTTGCTCCTAAGATCTGTATGGTGGTCGCTCTCAGGAGCAGAAATGAGCAGCCCTGGCCTACTGCAATGGTTATTAAATAAAAAGTCTTATTATTCACTGTGTAAAAGCTTGCATTGTGCTTTCTATGTTTTCTCCTGCTCCTTGACAAAAGAAAATATATTGTTACTTAACTAATAGCCCAGAAATAAACAGGAAGACACAAAGCTCACCTCTCAGTAACATATCAGCAGGTCATGGAGTATATTCTAAAGGTAGCATTTAAAGTGTATCTATGTGCCTTACAGCCTCTGTGGGAGGTGTGTTTGCTCTGAAAAGCCTGTCATTTCTTCTTGTGCAAGATGTGAGGGTTCTTGTGACATTAGAACATAGCCCCCCAGCACTGGGACAATGTAATGAAGAAGACTAGACATCATATCAAAACCCAGATAAGCTGGATTCCTCAGGTGGATAAAATCACAATGGTAAACAAACACTAGTTGGCTCACTGGCTAAATTCTTATTTATATCAAAAATCCTTTAAAGGTGAGACTAGTCACCTTTACAAAATACACCAAAGGGGGAAAATCATTCAGTTATAAATAGTGATTGAAAATACACTTCAGTTCTTCATTCTTATGATTGTTGGACATTTTCCCTTTTCACTTCACCACTCCTCATTCCTATAAAACATTTCCCTATTTGTCAAAATAAGTTGTCCCTCCCATTGCTCTGCTCCACCCGTCAGCTGAAACAGGATCCTCGGTCGGAGATGTTTAACCTTTGTCTACACACATTTAAGCTCCTTCCTTCGCTCCTGTTTCTGCTGAAGATGTCATTCCTCACTTTACAGTACACTTGTAGTTCGAATGAACTGTAGCTACTGTAGAAACATTATCACATGCACTGTTTATGCCAGTATTAACCTTTCCTTCCCTTCATCATTCTTTGCATAAGCCTTGTTTTATATTTTGAGGGTTAATAAACATGCAAATGGTTACATATATCTAAAGAATGTAATAACACAGTTTCTTTTACAGAGCAGGCTTTCAGTGACTCCAGAAACCCGTTAAAACACAATAGATGACTTGGACAATTATTTATTTCCCAGAAAAGACAGCTTGTGTGGCAAGTTGCTAGTAACGATTAATCCAACAGGAAAGAAATCATGCTGTATTCTAAACTTTTTGGTATATACTTCCCATGTTAAAGGTTAAGCAACCACACCATGTCTGTATTGTGCCTTCATATATGCCTATGCTTTTAAGCACCAAAGTAGGTTACCTGGTTCTGACCTTGACGTCTTCTACAGGATTTCATACACGTTAAAGAAAATTTGTCACATTCAACTAGCAGGTAGTTCTTTTTCTCGGGATGACACAATAAAACAATAGAGAAAGGAAAGTAATATTCAGAATGGAAATTTTATTTAACTTCTGTTTATCATAATACCCATATTCTGTATACATTTTCTATTAATCTCTGAGTATTTCATACTTTTAA
This sequence comes from Hyperopisus bebe, assembly GCA_026777045.1. NCBI lineage: Eukaryota > Metazoa > Chordata > Actinopteri > Osteoglossiformes > Mormyridae > Hyperopisus > Hyperopisus bebe. The sequence continues at coordinate 32,933,162 of JAODJW010000094.1, forward strand.
AATAATTCCATTTTAATATTTAGAAAAAAAATTTATGTTCGGAAACAAAATGTTGGCTTTTATTACACCCAAAACAGAGGAAAAAAAATCAAGTCCCTTTTCTGTAATAATAAAAAACCGCCAAAGCTTCACCAATTTAACAATATACACAGGAATAACAGCAACTCAAAAAAACAAAAAAAAAAAAAAGGTTGATGACCTATACGCATTCCATATACTTTAACTACAGATTACAAGAACAGTTCAATTCATTCATATTTTTCACCAGTGTAAAATTCTAGATGTCAGACACTGTTCATTACTTTTATTATGTATGCAGCACTTTATCAGGGGACTAGCAAAAAAGACAACTAATCAGCATCTGGTCCCTTTAAGGAAATCTGTTTTCAAACAACGATAATTGCGGCTGCCTAATATGCAAAAACAGTATTTACCATTGCCATGCGAGATCCCCATTTGTTTCAATTTCTATTTTTTTGCATCACATTATCACTAGTTATATTACACAACTGCCTCACCATGGAAAATTTCCCAACATGTAGAAAGACGAGGCATTTTCTGAAACGAGCAACAGACCGTACATGTCATCTTAACAGAAAGCAACTGCAAACCTTCACAAACTGTCAATGGGTGTTTCATATTTACTTTATAAATTTGAGAATACAATATCAAATCTCACATATAAAATGTCATTAACATAGGCATCTTACAAATATTCACAAAGTAGGCAAGCCTAAACAGATATGGACTTTATTACCACAGCCGTTATGTGAGCCCTTTCAGAAACATTGAAGTCGAGATGCAGATGTGACAGGACAGCACTTCCAACAACAAAGCATATCTGTGAGCTTTGGGTGACAACACAATGGCGTGGCAATGTGGTACAGACTCCTCATTTTAGCAGATGTGGTGGAGTAGCAAAGCTCATTGGGGTGTACTGGGAACAGGAGCGCTGTAAGGGGAATGCTGATTGAAGGTTGAAGGATTGGGTGAGAAAGATAAATGTTATATAGGAGTCAGTGACAGATCAAGGATGTGTCTGCTGCTCAAGGCTTTACAAACAGGTGCAACTTCTCCCACAACTAGTACAATCAAACCATTAAAAAAATGAAATACAGACGATAACTGTGAGCAAGACATCCTCTTAAAAAGGTACAACCGTCATTTAATAAATAATCATAGACCTGGCTGGCCATGCCAACAAAAAGGGTAAGAATATTTACACAAAAACTCCCTGAAATGTAAGGACAAAGGGAGAGATAAACATCATATATGGGACAATGACAGGGAAAGAACACAAAACAGAGCAAAGGCTGGGGCTTGGGTTTGATTTTTAAAACGCACAGATGAGCGAGTGACTTTCTGAAACAGAGGAAAAGTGGGATGAAAGGGGGAAAATACACCGATTTGAAAGGCAGTTAGGGCAACAGTGAAGTGTCTCACCATATCCCGTCCAACGAACATAACACAGGACCATGTGACTAAAATATTCCAACCAAACTTGAACATATGAAGACCATAAAATAGAAATTTCATCTCTTTAAACAGTAAAACAATGAACAAGTATTTTATAGACTAAATTTAAATTCCATAAACCTAAAAAAAGTCTGGCCATAAACCGTAAGTCACAACAGTTATTCTTAAAATGTAAACAAAATTATGCCTACGTTTACAGACCAACAATGGCCCTTCTGTGAAGAAATAAAAACAGACAGAAGGGTCCATTACAGCAATATGCACGATGGGTGACGGGGCACAGCCCAGTGAGAGCTGGGGAGGACTGCAAGACACAGGGGGGAATAAAGGGCAGGGATGGAGAAAAGTGAAAAGGCCAGTCGATGGAAGGACCAACAACACATACCAACAACAGTTAAACCGTTGAATTACAGAGCTATGACAGAGGAAACCTATTGAAGACATGACTTCTCTCATACAACGTTATCCATTAAACATTACGTTTAATACATTTAATAATTGTTTGAAGCCTTTTCTGCTTTGCTGTTGTCTTCAAAGCTGAAAATATGCACAGTTGTAAGACCGCGTTTTATCTTGCTTTAAGTTATAGAACAAATACTATGCATGCAATACATCAGATTTGTTTAGGCATTTCATGAATATTAAAATATTGATTTGTGTGTCATAAAGACCTGCCATTTATTTCATTAGATATAATCTTACAGGGCAGTTCTCCAGAGACTGAAAGTACCATTTAACATTCAGTCTTTAAAAGAGCAATACTTGTCCAGGTTCATGAATCCCAGAAAGTGTAAAACTAATTTTAAGTTAGATATTATGCTAAATAATACAGGAAAGATTTGATCGTTTTTCGAAGAACCTATTTTGGTTGAACAGAAACACGAGCTGGGGTGTTTCCAAATGGGTCATACAAGTATCTTACTGTATGTTTTCTTTCTGGGAGTCCTTGTGAATTCCACCCTTCACCTCAACTCCTCATTGCCTTTCAATCCCATCACCCCAGTATCCTATCCTTTAATTGGTCCCTCAGGACCCCTGGTAATTTGCCTGGAAACGTGCAGTCTCCTCGTAAATCAGCTCCTTTAACTTCTCCTTGGGCAAGTCATCAAGCTCCATGTTAAACGTGAAAGGCTCCTCTGCAACCGGCTGCATGTACACACACAATAAAGTCAGTTTAGTGCACAAGACAAATCATACAACAACTGTTTCAGGCGGAAGCCAAAAGCAAACAGTTTCAGAAAAAGCTGCAGCCATTTTAGATAAGGAGAGACATTATTTCAATATGTGCAGAACATTCTTTAACGTGTATAAAATGTGTTCTTTGGCTTCAAGGAATGAGGGATTACTGGTTTACTGTGTCACTGATTTATAATGGCTGATAAATGAGGAGCAGTAAAGGAAAGGCAGTACTTTCCCAACTTAAAACACACACAAAACATTATCCAACAAATTAAGGCACATAAAGGCAAATGGAAGAGTGTTCTGACTTCATCTCGGAAAAAATGAGCTATTAACTGGGTTGTGACAAGTAGATTGGAAAAAGTGTCAAGGCAAACTAAACGTGATTCAAAATTGAAACATTCCTTATGCAGCACTACCAAAATATACAGGCATTTACTAGGCAGAATGATAGGATGCTAAATTTACAAAACATCACAATAGAAGAAATAAGGACAAAAAAGGTCAGGCTCACCTCATCAGAGGGGTCATAGTACTGCTCCAGGTAAGGGTGGGCCAGAGCCTCTTCCACCGTAATGCGCTTATTGGGGTTAAAGGTTAACATCCGGTCCAGCAAATCCAGGGCTGATAAAATATACAATGACAATGAAAACCTGCCCACAGCACATACCTGGTGAACAGCAGCACGTCTTTATATTAGCTTCAGAATAGCTAAAACGTTGTGCAATGTGTTGCTATATAGTGACCCCTGCTGGTAGCTGTAAGAAATCACCCCGTAGTCAAGTATTTCATGCTATTCAGGGCTCACAAAAGGAACACTTGTTTTATTATTTCATTAATAAGAATTCATTTTGGTATTAGTATGTGTGTATGTTTGAATACAATGTACATGAGAAATCTTACTTGTGATGTAAAGGTTCCGGTTCATTTAGGTTCAATTTTAAATTAGAGTATATAATGGGTAACAGAAGTATGGAAAGAGAAACATAAAAGCATAGACTCTCCTCTTTTCAATAGAGCATAGCGTAGGTACCTTTGTTGTCTGCCTTGGGAAACAGTTTAATCCATGGAATACTGGGTTTTGGGGGAAGAGACTGTAGGTAGTTCCTGGCCTTCATATTAATGATGCAGTTCAGGTCATCTTGAGAAGGGGAGCCCAAGATGCCTGGCAGGACAAAATCAATGACATACTGCATCAGTACAAGCGGACAGATTGTGCTGTAATTCTCAATACCGTATCCAGGTGGGCCCAGTGTGTTTTACCCAGTATGTGGTTCAGCTGGTCCAGGTAGTGCTTCCCTGGAAAAATGGGTCTATTGGAGAGCATCTCAGCCAGGATACACCCTACTGACCAAATATCAATGGACATGGTATAGCCCTAAGGGAGCACAAATAACAGATTCATTAGCTTTCTAGCATGGATTGCCTTAAACATTGATTGGTTATTTGCACTATTTATGTATTTTACCTTCTAAGACTTTTTATTGATTGCTTTTTACAGTGGTATCAGTACAGTTAGCAAATATAGCAACCAGCTGATCCGACTGGAATAAGCTTGTAGAGATGCAAGATGGGGCTCCCACAATGTCCTGGATCATGCTCTAACAGGTGGCATGTGATGCTTTGAGACAGTGTGGCACATTGTGGAGGCTTCGTATGTTCCTGGGAGCCTGAGAGACCACCGCCCACCCAGGGAGAGAATGAGGGGTGCTGTGATCATAAAAGCACCTTGGGATCCACTTGAAGCTCTTGACTAATATCAGATGCACCATAACAGGGGAAGCCAGAGGAAGCCACTCTGGAGGTCTTACAATGTGTGCAAAAAGCTACAAGGGATCTTCTATGAGTCTACAGCAACAAATGAAATTTCCTAAGCTGTGGTCTTCTGGGGAAGCAACATTATGAAACAATGAATGGGCAATCTCCAGAAAGAGGGGAACAGTAAAAATATCACCCATCATGAACCATTCTGTCCTTCCCCTGCACAATGTCATATCCATCACTCATCCCACCACATTTCGCCAGGCAGCACTTTCTCCCAAATGCCAGAAGACAATATACTGCTTCCTCCCAACAGGCCCACTGTCATTTCTGCCAAATGTAATTGGACAACATTCTTAGAGCCTATGCAGGACTAGGCTAGATAAAGCATGTATACAATCAGCAGTCCCACTCATCCATCCATGTCTGTGTAACAATGGCTCTCTCTGTACTACCTGCACTGCCCTTGCACTCCTGCATGGTTCCATGGTACCAGAATTTCCCACTAGAGATTTACATTGCATTAACATTGATTTATTCAGCAGACATTTTTGTCCAAAGTGACGTACAAGTGAATAGCAAAGAACAGGGTCAGCCAGAGTCCCTGGAGCAATTGGGGTTAAGGGCTTTGCTCAAGCGCTCGATGGCATGATTACACTCCCAGCTGTGGTATCTGAATCCACAGCCTCCCAGAGATAGGCACAAATTTCTAACCAACTGCATTACATACCCAGACCCACCTACTCAGGGGGTGGTGAGTAGTTCAGTTAGAGATTGTCTATGGATTGAGCATAAAATTTAAATATTTTTTTTTAATCCAAAAAAAAAACAAAAAAAAAAAAACAATGGATTTAGAAGTCCAGAAAACTATACTGCACATGAAAATTGAGATGTACTGAACTTTCTCTAATTTTCACAGAAGTCTTGTGTGCAATGTGAGAAATGGCACAATGAACCCTTTCACTCTAATTTTCTGTAGTACCGTTTCATTTCAGTAACCAGTAATGCACCCCAGCCAGTCCCAGAAAAAAAACAATGTTGGGGAAGAGCTGAACAGGATGCCAAGACAACACCTATTAGAATTATTAGTCTGAGAATTTGGGGACTTAATATACTGAATTTCAAAATATAAAATGTCTACATAAGACAACATACAAGAAGAAGATAACAGCATGTCTGGCATGTGGAAAACATTGGTCAAAGTGGTACCTTGGAATTGAGCATTATCTCAGGGGCACGGTACCAACGGGTCGCCACATACTCCGTCAAGAAGCCTGTATGATCGTGCTCTGGGTCAGCTATCCGAGCCAGTCCAAAATCACAGATCTAGCAGGTAAGAGAGAGATGGTATTAAAGATGGAAGGAATGCTCCAATAACAGCCATACTTTTCATAGGTTCTTCTGTTCCCATCACCTCACAATCTCCATGCAAAGCTGAGCAGACACCAATCAGCTTGATCACAAGTACCACTGGATATTCACTTTAATTCTGCCAATTTGAACCCAGTAAAAGCTCAATGACCTACAGGATCTAATTCAGCATTGGTGCAAAACAAATTTACCAAAGTCGTAATGAATTAGAAAGTAACTAAAACAAACTCTAAATATGCTACTAACGGTAAAGTGGAATCAATCATTGAAACAAAACCCATGCGTTGCAACACTTAAACTAATGACTAATGACATTATGAAATTCATTCTTTAAAATGCAGTTAAGTGAGACAAACCAAAACGTAATTTAGTAATAAACTGTCAGGATATAAAGGGTGTAAAACCAAGTAATTCAACCTTAAATGTTTCTCAGTCTAAACGGATCAGTTTTTTCCTACCTTTTTAACAAATGGACATACACTTTACTACATTATCCTGCTATATACTGGTTTCCAGCAGAAAGAATGTCAGACACTCCATTTGTTAGTTTATATGAATGACATACCATTGCTTGGTGACACCCTGTCACCTGGAATTCTTACCTTGAGGTCACAGGTGGTGTTGATTAGGAGATTGGAGGGCTTGAGGTCTCTGTGTAACACATTAGCTGAATGGATATACTTGAGGCCTCTAAGGATCTGGTAGAGGAAGTAGCAGATGTGGTCATTGCTGAGCTGCTGAGTCTTCAGCAGTTTGTACAAGTCTGTCTCCATTAGGTCCTGCACAATGTAGCTGATAGGAGAGTACAGTTAAGGACTTTATCCAAAATCCATTTCCAAAATCATTTGTTGTGATTTTGTTGTAATAAATATTGGGGCATTTATAAAGCATAAAGAACTTTGTAAATCTCACAGATCCATCTGGGAGTGATTTAAACAGCAAGGATGAAAATGATTATGATTGCTGTATGTTTTCTCAGAGACATTCATGCAAAAGCAGTGGAGGTAAACTTTAAACATTTAACAGTTTACACCAGTGGAAAAACCAACACCTTGAAGTATGGTACTTTTGGCACTTTGAGAAAAGTGCCCTAACTGGTGTCACTATACAATGTCACCTAAGCTCATGTGAATAAGACAAACTTACATTTTTGGGAAGGGAAAAAGAATGATATGCGTGATTTCTAAACAAGTAATGAAACAATACATAGTGCAATAACTTTTTGTATTAGAGAAAATGCAACCAGCTTATTCAAATGATTCATTATCCCCAACCTCTTTTTGCTTATGGCAGGTATAGCAGGAAGCCTATTTATATGGCTAATCACACTGAAATATGGACAGTCACCAGAAACACAGGATGTACATAGTTGGCCACCAAGTCGAAAAATATTTAGCCTTTTTATGGAAAAAGCAGCATCCACACTATCGATTCCAATTTACAGGGTCAAGAAGACAGTCAAATTCACACCACTCTGCCCAGGCAGATGTAAATCTAGTTATAGCAATGCTTGTCTACTTCTTTTCACATTAGCCAAATTCCTGCTGATGCTATCTTTTAAACATTGAGCAACACAACTGCCCAAACAACACCAAATTCACTCTGCAGTCTGTAAAATGGGCATCAGTTCTGCTTCCCCAATACCATCCTCAGCTGGGTTATCAGTGCAACAGACCAGTTCTTAACAGCCAGCTCAAATGTGCAATACTCATTTTTAAATGGCAAAGGGTAATGTGTAAATTCTTTATACAGATAAACAAATCCAAGATAAACCCCCCCCCCCACCACCAAAATCATGCACATTTGGGTAGTCATGTAACTTCTACTGGAATTCAGCACAATTACATTAACTTTAAAAGGAGTCCTGAGACCTCCCCAGTTCACTCTTCTTATCAGTCCATTTACAAGGCACCTATGGCACTTTTCCGCTGCCACGAGGAACTGAGCCACACCTAACCCAAAACCGCGAAGTGACAGTTTTCCATTGCAAAGCATGCGAGCCATAATGACAGTAAGCAGGACCAAAAGCATGAATAAACTGAGCTGGTTGGGTCACTACCATCTTGATTGATTGAAATGCCGGAGATACCAGTGATTTGGGATGATATGTATGGATTATCCGGAGGAAAAAAAGGCATATTCTATATATTACTCACTATTAGTAATATTGCACACGGGAATGTTTTGATACATTCCTGATAAATCGGAACTTGAAATTTTCCAGCCTAATACTTTAAAAAAGTACTATAGAATAAAACAGAATGGATTCGTAATGCAAATTTACAGAAGTGAATGCTTATTCCACTAGTGTTGGGTGCTAAAACAACACAGCGATTCTCACAGACGTGCTAGTGGAAATCAGCACATAGCAAAAAATTTAAAATAAATAGCACATAGTACATCATGATGTACGCTACATGGACAATATACATGTAGTTTTAAGTCACTGTCGCTCACCAAACCCGGAAAGTGAGCTTGAATCGTGCTGTACAAGTTTAGTCTCTCCATGCAGTGAGGCTCAGGTATGGGTCAGTTCCTGTATGGCGGTGGAAAAGTGCTACAAGATATCCAACATAACCTGCTTCTTTCTACAGGGTTACACAGTTCTAACAACTCACTGCCTGACCTAGAGAAACACAATCCATAATTACAACCTCTACGATAAACAGGAAATCATGAATACACACAGAGTCATTGTCCTAAGGTGGCTGAACATCTTGCCTTTCATTTCTTAACAAAACAGCTACTCTGTAAATTTGTAGACAGGCTGATTTATAAAGAACTTGGACAACCAAAATGACACTATGTTCTCACATGGCTAGGGTGTGAGACAAAGATAAAGAACTATTTGTCCAATGCTGAAACTTCAAGCAGAGTGTTCTTTTGTAAATAGGTCTATAAATTTTAATCCACAGCTTCCAATATATAATTCTTTTATGTAAATAGTTGACCTGTTACGTTCTTGCTATTTCGCAGTGGTTGCTCCAATACTGCTTACACTTGGGCATTCACGGGAAGTTCAGCCTAGCTAGTGGGCTTTTAACATCCATACCCTTGCCATCTGCCTCGATTGTACCTTGCTCTCTGCTAAATAAGTAAATGTACACATCAAGTAAGAAGTATAAGCAGACGGGTAAACAAGAAACACTTAATGCAGGGAGACATAAAACCTGCAGCAAGGCCAGAGGAACATGGCAGTGGTTTTGTGAAGGATACACATCTCTCATGTTGTCAATGTGCCGGGCTCTCAGGATGTCATTGATGCCGATGATGTTCTCATGGCGAAATCGGAGCAGGATCTTGATCTCCCTCAGGGTGCGCTGGCAATACGTCTGATGCTCGAAAGGGCTGATTTTCTTAATGGCCACACGCAGCTTGTTAACGTTATCATAGGCCGAGCTGAGATTGAACGTGTACAAACAGCAATCGTTAATTTTTACAGACGTGTCGGTTTCTTAAAAAAAAAAAAAAAGTCACACACTGCACATCTCAAACACTGACTCGACGCAAGGGAACCGTTTCGTTAAAGCTGGTTGTCTAATTTATATACAGTTTAAACTTATAAGAAACCCAAATCGGTAGAGTTAAATATCAGACACCAACCTGAGATCCCTATATTGTTATACTTTTATTACTATACAGGTTTGGCCGACGCCAAGCGTCCATGAATCCAAATACTCATTTTCAAACTAACACTACAGGAAGGACACGGATCGCTTCATGCGGCGCGTAGGCAGATAGCAGCAGATGGAGAGCGACACTAACCGACAGGCTGCCTAAACTCTGACATTTCCTATACGAATCTCAACAAGAATATGCCTGCCATTCGTAGCCATCGTGTAATTTATTCACCGATTGAATGCACCTAGAAAACGAGTCCAGGGAGCCTGCACCAACGTCAGGCGGGTATTTCCCATTTAGGAGTTAGGCTAGCATGACTCGGTAATTGAGTTGCACGATTAAACACACATCAAAGAGCCCGTGTCTCGTTAATAATGCATTAAGAGGCCCGGGCTTTAGGGTTGTTCTGCTTCCTGTGCAGAGAAGAAATCGGCGGCTAAGCGCTGAGCAAGCTGCGACCTGGTCGCCTCAACCACGCCTAGAATTCTTGCGCGAGGAGTGCTAGCTACTAGCCAAGTTAGCCTGCGGGTTGTAAACACGACACATATATGCTAATATGGGCCCAAGAACGCGTTCTAAAAAGTTTAATAAACCCGGTAAAATAATAAATCTGATGTTTATCAAGTCAGTGCTTTTCCCTGATGTTTCCCAGTCGGCGAGCTAATTTGAAAACACATAAGTCGAGTACCGCGTCCTGACGTTTTAGCAGCACGGAACAGAGCCTCACCAAACCATTCCATACGCCCCCTCGCCGATGTACATCAGGTCCGTATAGCGGGGTCCCACGTCGAAATTTTGCCCCTTCACCGACTCCAGGCCAGGTTTGGACCCCGCCGCCCCGGTCGCTCCGCCGGGTGCCGTGGCGTTTCCAGGCCCAGCGGCTGCGCCGCTACCGGTGGCTGCGGCTCCGCCGACTGTCGCAGCGCTGTTGTTCGAATCTGCCATCGTTCCTCTAAGAAATAACAACCGTTTAACGCTTCTTCCGCAGATATAAACGTTGAGATTCAGGCGTGCCGGTATTCCCCGGAAAATACAGATTTATAAGCTACGAACTTCGCGAGATTTACTCCGCTGGGTCCGTCCGTTTCCTTGACAGACGCCGCGAACGCTGCCGAGGGCCCTGCTCTGTATAAACGCGCTCCGATTCCGCGCTGAAACGCGCCCGACAGGCTGGAGATGTAGCCGTGCGCGTCCACGACGAGGCAGATCGGAATCGACGATATGCTGCCACGAACGCGCCCGAGAAACAAGGCCGAGCGTGAGAGTGGGCGTGCCACGCCTACGGGAAGGCGAGGACTCCGCTTGGCAAACAGCGAGCCTGGGTGGTCATCTTTCAGCAGGTACTCATGCTGTATTACAACATGGCAGGAGTGATGGTGATGACGAAAACGCTACCATAAAATTCTGCCTCCGCCTGCATTACATAAAATAACGATACTCATAAATTATGGTTAATTAAGTCATTTGTTAAATACTTGATTCACCATAATCTATGTCATTTTTATGATTTTTTAAATGAATCGTATAAAGTATTGCATTGTTCATATGCAGCATAAATGTCATCATTAAACCATTGTGTAATGTAGATATACATAGCCTCCACAGATTTATCTATGCAATGGTGAGATAATTTCTTAGATAAAAATAATTCAAATTATAACGGAAAGGTTTCTAGCGTATGCATTTCTCAGTGAGCTGACACGTCTGTGTTTGCTTTTATTAGCATAAACACTTCTATACATAATCAGTTGCTTTGAGTTGCGTGAATGTAGCGAGAAACTGACCAGTGTCTCAGGGATATTTCTAGCCAATTCGTATGGGCTTTAAGGTGAATTGATTTCCATTATTGAAAAACCATTATTGAAATAATGTATTAATAATAAACAAGTGGAACAGGGACTACAAACTGGTAATGCTTTTTATTAAGTCTTCCAGCTGTGCTAGAAACAGCAGGACAAGTGGTCAGCATTTTAGACCATACCAGTTAAAGCCAGACTTGGCAGCTGCTGGTCTCTCATAATGGTAATAAATGAGGATTTTTTTTTTTGGCAGGAATGGAGCGTGTGGGAAATAAGATTCTGTGTGGATTGTGTGGCAGACACTGGCTGGTGTCAAAGTGCTAAAAGGAGGTGCTGAGCTCTCAGTGGTTCCCTGACTAATGGGCAGGCTCATCATTCAGCCATTAGAGTCTGCAAGCCAGGAGTTAAAGGCTGTCAGGCATGTCACTGACGTTTCACCATTACTGAAAGTGACTAATTATTTACCTTTTTTCTGTATCGCTTTCTGTCCAAGCCTTCTGAGGATTACACACTGTAGGTGATTACAATAACACAGAATATTAAGCCTGCTTTCAGTAGCAGCAGAAGTTGTATTGTTACTAGGGTACTTTGAACAGTTTAGTTAATTATAGCTTTCCTAGAATAAATTATAATGCACTAAAAAGTAAATCATATATCCTACAGTACCAACTTTCACATTTTCTGAAGGCTGTAAGGAAATCTATCCACCGGTCAGAGCCACTGGTAAGTGACAACAGATTAAACAATTTTTTTTATGGACAAGAAAGTGAGCTCATTAAGATAGCAGGCTCTTTCTTACAGCCCCTGCATTAATCTGACACTGTGATATGCTCCATGTGTGTTTGACCATGCTGACAAATGGCCAAACAGTCCAAGGTCATTGAGAACGCTGTAACTTTTGCAGACCTGTGCCTCAAGGGTCATATTGACTGTGGCTGAAAAACACAAAACTCATCTTGTGCAATCATGAAATCACCGCTCCAAGTAATGATCAGTACTACTTTAAATGTTTGGAAACATGTACCACATGGTCTAGAAAGGGCCTTAATGTTTTATTTTTTGTTTAATGTTTTATGCTTTTACATGAAATTACACTTAAAATACACAATATGTAAGTCTCATCTAGTACTAAATATCCATCCATCCATTTTCCAAATCACTTATCCTTCTGGGTTGCGGGAGTCCGGAGTCAATCCTGGAAGCTATGGGCACGAAACAGGGAACAACCCAGGATAGGGGGGCAGCCCATCGCAGTAGTGCTAAATATATAATCCCATAATTAAATATTAGTAATAAGCTACAAAACATGAAATACTTCAGAATACCTCCATCTATATAAATGGGTCAAGTGACTCATTCAAATCTGTTTATCAGTCTTTCTGATGCCCACCAGTGTTTATTTCTTACTTAACAGGCTTATTGAGATTTAGAGATGTAGTGTGTCAGGGTTCTGTATAGCGGAATGTGTTTATCAAAATGTTTCACAATCAAAATTAGATATGTAACATTAACCCAGGAACTAATTTTGCTCTGATTTAGGAGTCAGAAACCAGTGATAGGTCAGGATCAGATAGTCACCCTGTCTGATAAATGTTGAAATGTGTAAAAGGAATATAATATTATCACAAATAACAGTGATTACTTAACTACGGTGGCTCAGTGACTAGCGCTGTAGCCTTACACTAGTATTTTCCAAGCCGGTCCTCAGGGACCCCCAGACAGTCCATGTTTTTGCTCCCTCCAAGTCCCCTGCCGGACCATCCACATTTTTGTCCCAGCTCCCTACCGGGTTCCCTACCAACTCTACCAGGAGCTAGAAGGGAGCAAAAACATAGACTGTCTGAGGGTCCCTAAGGGCTGGGTTGAGAATCACTGTCTTATACCTCCGAGATTGAAGGTTCTCATCCCTGTGGGTAGGGTATTTGTATGAATTATGCGGGTTTCTTTCCAAGGTCCAAAGCCATGCAGTTGGGTTATTGGATTGGTATCCTTTCCAGGATGTACCCTTGTCAGGTGACCCTGTCACTGACTTAACCATATACACACTGGTCTTTCAGCCAAACCTCTCCCACTGAGAGAGCCTCTTGGCTTTAAATGCTGCCCATGAATAATTTGTATACTGGACTGAAAACAATGCTAGAGCTGGAACTTTCTCTTTGTTATGTAGCCATGCCATTGACAGCATGAATGTGTGTTGATTTGCTACCCATTGATAGCATGGAAGCCGGAAAAATGTATCTAGGCTGCTCAGGGACTAGAGTCAGATCCTAGAGCTTTCGATATTCAGAAATTACTTGTTACTTCACCAGAATTTCTGATAAACCAAAACTGATGTCAGTAGTTTCCTAACCCTTTTTTGTGCTCAGGCCTTGAATATTGATTCATACAATCCATCCACCTATCCTTCAGCCTTTTATTCAGATTGGGGTCATGGGTAGAGTTGCCACCCATCCCGTATTGTACAGGATCTGCCCTCATCTATAAGTAAAATGTCTGTCCTGTTTTGAGCCAAAACAGGATACCATTTGTCCCTAACTGAAATACAGTTTACTGTGTGATCAATCCCCCGTCCCATCCAAATGTCATTGTCAGGCACCCGGGGATGGGGGGTGGCAGTGTTCCTTATTTATTCAGATTTTGAAAGTGACTGGCCTAGTTGCGGGATCTAGAAGCTTATCCCAGGCAGCATAGGGCACAAGGCTGGGGTACACCCTGGATGGGATGCCAGTCCATCACAGGGCATAAAGCTGGGGTACATCCTGGGCAGGGTGCCAGTTCAATGCAGAGCACACACTTACAAAATATCAAGGATATACACAAACTGAACAATCCTTATTATGTGTACTTGAAGCGATGAAGAGCCACTGTGGACATTGTGAGTGACCCCTTCCCACCATTAAGAAGCTGTAACCTTTGGATTTTAGCCGCCTTCCTTTCCCCCTCCATCTGTCACAGACTGGGATTTCTCACCTTAGCTTCCTCTGTTTTTTATCTCATCCATGGTTGTTTACTTCTGCCCAAATGGGCCATAAAAACAACAACTAAAATAACAGACAACTCTTTTCCTACAAGAGAAATGTCTGGTTTTGCTCAAGCAAATCAAGAAAAACACATTTTCATTCACTTAATGTTTATAAAGTTTTGCATATGATTTTGCTAGATATGAATAATGTAGTGTTTTGAGGCCTGACATCAAGGGCATAACTTTTGGTTGAGCACTGGGTGGTTGAGGTCTCCACCTATTTTAGGGGGTCCGGGGGGTTGTATTGGCTGGTTTGGTTATTGGGGGGGTTACATCCCCTGCATAATTAAAGCCCATACTTGACATCCGTTAGATCAGACTTTTTACATGCACTTGGACACGGTAGTCCAAGGTAAAAACATGGTGAAAACAAAGCCATAACACCACAATTGGGCAAGTGTATTCACCCCTTACAGTGCACATTATATTGCATTGAGATTTTATCAATCAAATTCAGTATCATGTGCAAAGCTCAACATGACTTTACAGATTAAACTGACCAAGTGATTAAAGTGATTAATGGAATTCTTTGTAGATCAATAAAAATGAACTACTGTAGGATTTCCCTACAGTACTGCCTTTGATGCAGAGAACATTCCCATGTGCAAAGACAACCATTGGCATAACACTAGTAATATTATCTTCATGAACTTATGGTTAAGAGATTAATAGTCACTAATCTAGTGAGGCATATAACATTTTTGAAAGGCTTAAATATGCTGTAAATTACAGTAAAGACCATTACAGAGAAGTAGAGGTAATATGGTACCAGAAAAACCGAGCTGAAAGACCATCTCACCAAAATGAATGACTATCCAAGCAAGAAGCTCATCATGGAGACTGGCAAAGGCAAACCATGACATGCAGGAAATGTCAAAAGAGTGTGGAGTCTTTGCTGCAGTTCCTTTTCACATCTGAGCTGTGCGGCAGAGTAAGAGGAGGATAGCCATTTCTCACAAAAAGAACGCCCAGTCCTGTCTTATTTATGCAAGAAAACTAACTCTGCTCCTTGAAACAATTTGGAGAAAATATTTTCTGGTCTCTGGAGACCATTTCTTAAAATCCTCATTCCAAAGGAAACATCTGATACAAAACCAATCAACCACAGAACACAGTTCCTGTTGCATGGTGGTAGCAAGGTAAAGTTATGAGGCTGCTTTACTCCAGCAGGACAGGCTCAAAGGGGGTACACCCTAGGCGGGATGCCAGTCCATCGCAGGACACAAGGCTGGGGTACACCCTGGGCGGGATGCCAGTCCATCGTAGGGCACAAGGCTGGGGTACACCCTGGGCGGGATGCCAGTCCATCGCAGGGCACAAGGCCGGGGTACACCCTGGGCGGGATGCCAGTCCATCGTGGGGCACCAGGCCGGGGTACACCCTGGGCGGGATGCCACTCCATCGCAGGGCACAAGGCTAAGGTACACCCTGGACGGGATGCCAGTCCATCGCAGAGCACACACTCACTTTAAATAGCTCAAACTTCAATAAGCATGACTCAGTTAAAGAAATGCAGTAATGCAAGCAAAGCCAAAACAAGTATGAAACAACTGGCAAAACAAGCTTAAAACAAAACATCAGTTTCAATGTCCATGAATGGTTTAGTCAGAACCTGGACATGAAACTCTGTAGAAAACCTGAGGACTAAGAGGAGTTTGCATAATAATTTGGGAGAGTTTAAAAACCCAGGTGTGGATGGTAAAGATATATCCAAACAGATTAATTACTGATTTGTTTGTAAAGTAAAAAAGTGATTCTACTACAAATGAATTAAAGTGTACAGATTTTTAAAAATAAGGGATCAAAGATGTTTCATCAATAAAATATTCTTTGCTTTAATATTAACAGTAAAAATGGCTGAAAAACATTCAATTTCAAAATGGGTATGTAGATTTTTGAGGTCCACTCTAGACACATTCCTTTCCTTTGTAGAAGATTCAGTCAACAAATATACGGCCTCTTAAAGCAGACACATGTGATCTGTTATTCTTCATTCTTTCAGTGTCATTGTACAATTGTCTGTCAGGCTGTTTACATAAGAGCAAACTGCTACTATTGCACCCTTCCACCTGCATACTTACCCCATACCTCCTACTGGGAAGGCAGAGGGAGCATAAACACAGTAAGTCTGGCATACTTTAAGTGAAAGGCAGGGCAGAGTGATGGAGGAAGGCTGTTATCCAAAATAGTCTTTTAATAACATTAGGAATGACACAAAATGAAAGTGAAGAACTTTCAGTTCCTTAAATTGTCCAGAGGAAGTGTCTTTATGTGCCTGATTTGTTTTTATTTGGTTCAAAACTAATGTTGAACCGTCTTGATGATACAGAGTGACATTATGGGCTTGAGAAGAATCAGAAAATGTAAATTTTCCCAAGGGAACCTGTATATGTGCATAATTACATGTAATACATTTTATTCTATTGGTCATGATGCTTCCCTATAAAGGGACGGTTGTTAAATGTGGCTGTGTTTGTTTACGTAGCTGTGAAGAGAAATGAGGGGCAGCGGCCTGTAGGTTGGTGTGAGGCAGAGTGGATGGAAGTGTGAAGGTATTACCATTTGGTTAACGTGCGAAGACCGGCCCACATATAAAAAGCAAGGATACCGAGAAAAGGGCATTTGTGCGAAGAGCAAGGAAAAGGACAGACGTACAGTGATATAACATTTACAAATCAAGGATTTTAAAAGCCACAAAACTGAAGGAATCTTTAATAAAGTACCTAAAAGAAAGACAAACTGCATTAAGACAAAAAAACGAAAACAAATACTGTGAGAAGTAGGGGATTGAGAGAGGAACACAAGCTGCACAAGGAGGCACTGAGAGGGCAGGAGAAGAGGAACCTGGGATGTTGGGGGTGGAAATGTATCCGAGTTTGGCCATGGGGCCTCAGAGACTTACAGACTTCTGCTATAGAGGTGAGTGCCAACAAGTTGGAAGAGCAAGGGAAACTGCGGTTACTTCGCCTTGTTACATGTGTCGCTACAGAAACCTGTCCTTCTTTCAGAACTGCGTTTCCAGTGCAGGGTAATGTGCTTTGGTGACTGATTCAATTACTATCCAGTTTGGAGGACTTAATTGGAGTTATTTTCTATGCAATACTGCTTAATACTCAGGGATGACTCATTGGGTTAGGACACTGTACCAGTGATCAGAGGGTCCAGTGGTAAGCAGACTCATTTCACCACTGGGTTCTTGTGCAAGGCCCTTAACCCCCAAGTTGTTGCAAGGATTGTCCGACCCTGCTTTCTGAAATGTATGTTGCTGTGGATAAAAGCATCCGTTAAATGAATACTTGTAAAAACTAGCATAGAAATATATAACATAATGAAAACTTCTCATAGAGTGTTCATTTCTTTTTAAATGTATGCCTTATGAAATGTGTATTTGTGGTGTAGCTGTTGTGTAACGCAGTACAATCATTGTGTGAGTACTGGCACTGATCGGTGGCTCATTCTGGATTGCAGAACGGGAGACACCATCGCACCTGCCGCTCTTCCCCACCACGTGTGAGATGGCAGTCAGAGCTGCGCCCCAGCGCATGCTCGCTCCACCTGTTCCCAGCGAGGTGAATGGGAAAGAACAAGGCACCGTTGTCATGGAGCTGGAAAACTCGTCCTTATGGAAACAATTCAGCAGCATAGGGACTGAGATGATTATTACGAAAACAGGCCGGTAAAGTAACTGCTCATCTACCCACATTGCAGGATTAGGCCCTGATATTATTAGCTACTATTAGCTTATTAGAATAACCCTCAGCATCATTACACATTCACCATCTTCTCCTCTACTCATTGGCTCTTAGGCTTTGGTCTTTCTGTGTCAGCGTGAGCCCTGGACTCACTGTCTGTCTCTGTCTCTCCCAGCCGAATGTTCCCCCAGCTCAGAGTGAAGCTCTCTGGGCTGAACCCCTCTCTGCGCTACATTCTGTTACTGGAAGTCATCCCGGCGGATGCGTCAAGATACCGTTTCCAGGGAGATTCCTGGCAGGCTGTGGGCGGAGCGGAGGCCCGCCTTCCCGATCGTGTGTTCATCCACCCGGACTCCCCTGCCACAGGCACACACTGGCAAAGCCGGACCATCTCCTTCCACCGTGCCAAGCTGACCAACAACACACTGGACACACGGGGACATGTGAGCCTGACCTTTGTCGGTTTGTGTGGCATGTCTCTGTCAACAGTATTCCTAAAAGAGGGCAATACAGAGTATCCAGCACTATGGGTATCACTGCTGCCTGACACCTCCTGGGCTGTAGGCCTGATTCCTGCTTCACATCTTCCACAGTCCAAAAACCTGAGAAGTGGAAGTGGAACCTCTGATTTTCCGATAGTGGCTGGCTGTGTGTGCAAGCGTGTGTCCTCCATTGGGGAGGCATTCCATCCAGTTTTTTTGCCTATGTTGAGATAGGCTATAGGCACTATGACCTGTCATTATAGGTGTGTTGTTAATAATGATAACAACGACAATAACAATAATAACCTTCATATCATAGTGGCGTCACATATATACACACAAGGTACAGCTATACAGTTTCTCACCCAAAGCCCATGTGAAATGTGAATGGGTGGAGCTTATGCCTACATGTACATACTTCATTTTAAAACACATTTTTCATTAGTATTCTCACACTGCACGGTTTTTTTATTGTAATGATTCTTTTATATATGTCTGCATATGCAGATTTGGATTGCCCTATTGCATAGTGATTTGTCCATATTAAATTCATCTTGCAGTTCTTACTTTACTTCCCTCTGTCTCTCTCCTCTCAGATCATCCTGCACTCTCTCCATCGCTATCAACCGCGCCTGCATGTGATCGAAGCCAGAGATGTACTGATGTGGGGAGGGGGTCGCCATTCCTTTGTTTTCCCCGAGACCCAGTTCTTCACTGTCACAGCCTACCAGAACAGCAAGGTATGGCCAGAGCAGGCAGTGCAGTGCTGTAGCACCCAGAAGGCATACGAAGACCCATATGTGATCTGAGAATAAACACCTGAAGGACAGAGAGAGAAACAAATCATTAATTTATAGAGAAACAAGGCTGAAGTAAATTTGTATGTGGTGCCAAACCTGAAATTGTTCTTAATCACTAGGTGTCTCTAACTTGGCAGCATTTTAGAATCTTGAAAAATGCCGTGTTTGCATTTTGTCCGCACTGATTTTTGATTAAGTATATTGTCTCAATAGATAACTGAACTGAAGATTAATTCCAATCCTTTTGCAAAGGGATTCAGAGAGAACGGAATGAACAACAAAAGGTAATGGACCCATTTCTTAAGAGCAAGTACACAAATAAACAAGTAAACAAATAAAAACTGGATCTACAATCAACAATAAAAGTAGCCTGTTCTCTCTACACCTCTGAAAATGCAATACATCCGGTAATAGTAGTATTCCAATCCAATAACCTTTTTGACCTTTCAGCTATTCTCTCTCAGACTGAAACACAAGTTCTGCTGTTCTTCCTATTGACTTTTTAAAATTCTTTATAATGTCTATAACCTGCAGACAAAGGGAAGCCAGGCTAAAGAGGAAAATAAGCTGCCAGACAAACCAACAATCAGAACCATTAGACGTGGGTAAGTAAAAAAGTGCATCATTTCCTTTTTCCCTACTCCTGTCATTTGGCTTCGCTTGCCATTTTCTCCCTGTTACAGCCACCTTTTCCTAACGATATTTTTTCATGGAACACTCCAAGCTTGGATGCTGTTGTGTTAACTGCAGTGTTATACTTTCTATTTTAATCCTCAGTGTCTTGTGATCCATGTGATTCCACTGAGCTTCTGCCTCAGTCAACAACAGACTGCCAGGAGCTTGACTTGGAGGACCTCCCGATCCCCGACCCTGTCTGTGGCTTCAGCCCAAACGCCCACGCCTTCCAAGAGGCACCTGTCGCAGGCGAGCCCCTGGACCTTGGCCAGGCCTACCTCACACCTACGATTGCTGAGATCACAGCTCCCATCGAAAGTGTGCAAACGACACCCAGTGCTGATAATGATGGCCTAATTGACAAGTAAGTGCTGTTCAATTACTGCTCAGGATGACTGAAAAGTGTAGTTATTCCACCAACTTCATTTAGAGGTTTTAAATATTCACTATAAAGCTCCTCAGTCTTCTGATACTGAAGATTACTTAAAAGCAAATGTATATGCATGGATACTCGGTCTAAACAAGAATGTATCTCATCCAAATGTAACAGAAATTTTCAGTCATTAAAGTAGAGACAGTAATTGAAGATTGTCACCTGTTCCTTTACCTTTTTTCCTCTACAGCTCTGCCCAGATGATTCTCCCTTCATACACACCAGCATTTCCCACCACCTCTTCCAGCCCCTCCTCTTTTGCTGCTGCAGCACCTCCTCAGTGTCCAGCCTCCTACCCTCCTGGACCCAGCACTGTGTCTCCCTATCCGTCTCTTTCTGCAACCTCGTCTACCCCACAGCCATCTTCTGCCTCTGGATCATTGTATCCATCAGTGTCATCTTCTTCCTATCCTTCTCTTCTTCCTTCTCCACTTCCTGTTCCTACTTCCTCTCCTTCACTGCCAGCATCTAACTCTAGCTACCACTTGTTATCTCCATCCTCCTCATCACCTCAACCCCAAGGTCCCCCATCCATGCCATCTTATCCAGCTCTTACCCAGTCTGATTCTCCACACCCCCTTGTTAGTCCTCCTCCTCCCTCGACCTATCCTTCCCTTCATCCTTCTGTCCCCTCCCTTGCACCCCCCTCCATCCTCAGTTCAAGTCTTCCACCTTCCAATGCGCCTTCAGCCCCTAATGAAATAAGTTCCACCCCCACTTCCTGCTCCTTTCCACTGCCCAATCATGGTTCTTCTTCACTTGCCAATCCAGTTGCTCTACCATCTATCACCAGCCAGCCTCATCCCTCTATCATCAATTCGACAGTTACATCCTCCACCAATACCCAGTGTAATTCCTTGGTTCTTAACCAAGCTTCAGCCACTTCTGCATTTCCCTCATTTCCTTCCTCTTCCTCTCTCCATGCTTCTCATCCAATTCTTGGTTCCTCCGCTGGTTATGCATTAGCTTCATCTACAGCTTCCTTTCCCACTCTCCCACCGGCAGCTCCATCCCACCATGTCCCCACTGTTCCTAATCATCCTCTCCCACCAGCTAGCTACCTGCCCTTTGCCTCCCCTACTCCATCCTCCTACCCTCCCTCTGAAATAGGCCCATTTCCTCAGTTCAACCCCAGTTCCCCTTATCTACCAGAAATGGTTCATCACCCTCCTCTTATGCCTGCTCTGGATCCTTCTCTCCCTTCTTGTCTCCCATCATCCTCTCCTGCTTCTAATTCTCTTTATTCCTCCTTTCCATCTTACCCATTGAGAATATGTCAGGATCCACGATCCTCCTTTGCAATTCCACTCAGGCACATATATGGACAGCACCGACATGGACACACACATGGTCAGGGAACCTACCTGGACATTGGAGGGAGGGGACTGTTATAATTTATTATTTTTCAATAGAAAATAGTAATTACATGCAGAAAGAACTTGCGAATGTAGATTATTAACGGGACTAGTTTCTCGTTTTTTTTGGTTTGTCCTTCTGAATGGTGATAAGCGATATAAAAAACATTAAAAAGTTAATATGAGGATGAGGTTTGTATTCACACATTATAAGGTGTAGTTGTCCAAAAGTTTGTTATGTTAGTTTGCTCAATTGTATAGGGGCATGATAAGAAAAAATAGTTCAGTGAGCTAATATGAACTAGTTTGTTAGATGTACATTTTTTTCACTTTGTAACAGCTTGAATGGCTTGTCAACTGAAATTTTAAAATGCATTTTTAAATTTAATACATTTTTTACTACATAACTCACTATAAATTCTTAAAATAAAGCATGTATATTTGAGTTATTTACTGGTTATCATTGTTTTTACTGTACATCATATCAATTTCTGGGGTATGAGCACAATGTATTGAGAAAGTTTTGAGATAATTGGTTTTCATTTTCATTAATATTCTCTCATTTTCACACAGTACAGACAGAAACATATAACATTAGATTATATACCATGATCATTTCTACTCTGTAGCATCATACAACGTATGGTGGAGGAGTCATAATCTGTGCATCATCTTGACCTTTATAATATCCATCCATACCCATCCCTCCATCCCTTTTCTATACCCGCTTGTCTTATGCAGGGCATTTTTATAATATTTATATACTTATATAAATACATTTGATTAAAGTTTTTTAGATTATTTAAAAATATTTTTTATTTTCTAAATAGTGTCATAGAAAGTATGCTTTCATCTTTTGATGTACATCTCTCTGTTTGGGATTTGGTAATATATTCAACTATAGAGTGAATAAAGTGTAGGAAGAGAGTGGTAAGTAGGACAAAAGACTTCTCACTTCCAGCAATTTCCCTCCAAAGGGAAAAAAACCTTCCTGGCAAAATACAGGAGCATGAAATTAATTACTTTTTAAAACTTTTTTTTTAACTGTTACTTGTCCTCTGCTTTGTTATTCATGTTTCTTGGGTTGGCCACTGCACTCTTTACACCAGCTCATTAGCTGCACCTTTTTGTTAACACTGACAACTTGATACTCCAAATGGCAAATCATGTGACTGCATCTGAATACATATAGCAGTAAAACGTCTTCAGGAGATTCAGTTACTGTCTAGTTAAGCATTAGAAATTGTAACATTAGTGAATCAAAGTGATTTTAAATGTAGCCATCTCAAAAACAGCCACCTTACAGTGTCAAAAGTTTACATACAATGCAAAAACATCTTATTAATGAATGAGATCAGAGAAAAATGGCCAATCTCATTGAAGCTAACAGGAAGGCCTCGTGTGGAAAAATAACAGCTCAGTACAACAATGGTGTGCAGGAGGGCTTCTCTGAACGTACAACTCCTCTACCCTTGAAGCAGTTTTGGAGGCAAAAGGGATTCCAATTAAGTATTAGCTATTGGCATATAATTAATAAAGTGATCTCTGAGTATGTGTGGTTATGGAAAATGGATGGGTGGACAGTTGCTTTGGTCCTCACCTCTTTGTGCTTAAACCTTGCATCCATTATGCATTGGTAGCTAGGGAGAGTAACTATTTAAATGATCTTGAACACCATGTAGACCATGTGGGTGGCCTGGTGACTCAGTGGGTAGTGCTGCTGTCTCGCACCTCTGGATACTCTGGCTTCCTGCAGCAGTCCATTGACATGTAGGCAGGCTATTGGCACCCCTTGGCAGCCTTATCCCCTATGCTGCCTGGGATGGGTTCCAGGCCCCCTGTGACCCTGACAAGGATCAGTGATGATCTTATTATGTAATCTTTTCATACATCTTTTAACCTCAATAGTCTATTGTTTAAGGTGATTGCAATTATATTCCAGTTATATTCAATATGCAACTTCATCCATTTATATATATTATGACTTACACCCCCTATACCCCCATTTCTTGACTATGACTTTGCCTTTATACTTATTGTTTCTCTAGTGATTTATTTTTTTGTAAATTGTTGATTTGTTTGATAGATTACATTTTATCATTTTGTACTACTAATTAACCATTTAGGGAGCTATTTTCATTGTGAATTTATGTATCACAAAACTCTATATGGCCCTGTTTAAAACAATCTGTATAAATCAATACTAATGTCAAACACAATACTTTCATTAATTTGGTTATTTTGGTTAAGGGGAATTGCATGGTAACTATTTCATTTATACAGCCACAGATAAAATGAAGAGACCACAGCACAATTTTTGTTTCATTCATTTCTCAATTTATGGGTGTGTGTCTGTGAATAATATAATTTTTTTTGCAAACTGTAGCCTGATTCTTCTCTGTTTCTCATTAATGACGGGCTTCTTCCTTGCTTTATGGGACTTCACCCCTGCTTCTAGGAGCCTGATATGAACTGTCCTAGCAGTGCACTTCATACCTGCATTTAATGTTTCCCATTCCTGCTGATGGTTACTTGATGTCATCATATGATTCATGAAAAACTTTTGGATAAGTTAATGGTTGTTAATGGTTGGCATTAGAATGTCGCTTCCGCCTTTTACCTGGCTGGTTTCTAGTTGTTCTCAGTGTCTCTTGCTTCACCTTATTCTTGTGTACTACTGTCTTTTGCCAATGTAACCATTGCTGAAGGCTCCTATTTTGAGATCATCAAATTTCCATACACGTACATTAACATATATCAAATAAATATTAATTTCATGTTGTTTCCAATATGCAAATAATTTGTGTACATACCTGTATTCTGTGAACATTTTTGGTTTCTTGAAGAATAGGAAAAAGATTATAACATTTGTTCACTGTTTTGTGTTGAGTGAGGAGTGCAAACGAAGAGGTAATTAGTGACAAGGTGCTAATTACTTCTCACTAACCACATTTATCCATTTGGTAACAAATGTTTTCTAAGAAAACAAGGGCAGGGGTAGCAAGCAACATAATAAAAATTCCAGGATTCTGGAGAACACTGGTAAAATGCAGCTTTTATTTCATTTTAGTAACAAAACTGGTAGTAAAAGTTCACAGTTTCAAATGAATACACTCAATGTCTTTTTTCCAAAATCTGTTTTCCAGCTCAACCTTATCTACAGCAGTGTTTCTCAACCTGGTCCTTGGGGATGCCCAGACAATACACGTTTGGGCTTCTGGCAGGGAGCTGGGAGGGAGCAAAAACGTGAATTGTCTGGGGGTCTGCAAGGACCAGGTTGGAAAATACAATATTACTCAAAAGGAAAAAAACATCTTGAACTCTCTTTTGCCTTTAAATGTCTAAAGAACCTCACTTTTATCATCCCCTCCAGAAATGCCCTTTCTTTTGCCTGGGCTAAACTTTAGCCATAGTCTCCCCCCCTCCCTGTAACTGTCGATTCCTTCACTCGCCTGGCTTTTCTCTCAGGTCCTCCTTCCCCTTCTCTCTAGTCACACCACCTGCCTCTGGAGCCTCAGTCCCTCCTTCAGTCTCCTCCACAGCTCCTGCCTCAGCAGGTCCCGCTCCTTACGGATGCCCTGTAGGACGGTGCGGTTCTCCTGGGCCCGGCGCACTAAGTAGGGCAGTGTGTCATCCACGGAGCCGTAGGGCACGGACTTGTACACCGAATAACCGTGCTGAGCTAAGTGAGTACACACAGAGCATACAGCCTCAGAAATAATACATTTATCACAGATCCTGCCATACAATATAATAATGCACACCGGTAAATCTTGTGTAGATTTATTGCCTCTATTAAAAGATTCATTGATAGTTTATTTGTACAACTGAAGTGTCTTTTTAAACTGCCATAGACATCATAAGTACTGTGCCCTTAAATAGCAATAATTAATTAATTTACCTTACACAGTTGCTGTATAACTGGTACTGATAGTAAATGACAATCTAATTCATTCACATTTTATTTTTTTAGCAGAGATTTTCATCAAAAGCAATGTACAATGGAGAAAGCAGGGTCAGCAAGTCCCTGGAGCAATTGGGGATTAAGGGTCTTGCTCAAGGGCCCAACAGTGAAATCACAAATGGTATTTGAACCAGAAACCTTCCAATCACAAGCAAAATGCTTTACCCACTGAGCCACACACCACTCTCAGAGCCACACACTGAAAAATATTACCCAGTGTAAGAGAGACATGATCACACATCCCCAGTAGCTGTCCAAAGCACACAGAGCCAGTATGCTTGTCTATCCTCAATTTCACCATCCTAAGGGAGAGATACCAATGGTTTGAAATATAGGTACGAGCAGCCTAATACTATATACTGTCTGCATTGTCATCTATTACAATTGTTACTCAGAGGGAGAAGAGAGAGAATAAGTTCATATATGAGGTTGGCAGTATTGTGCATATGGTAGTTCCATCTTACTGTGAAATTGCATGTCTCACTGATTCTTCGTTGTGTGTCGCCACAATAATCTGGTAACGCTGAGGATTCTGGGAAATCAGGTTCAGCATGATGTCCATTGATCCATTGTAACTGGAAACCCAAATAGACATTAGAAGAATATGCTGAGGAATAGCAAGTAACAGTTCCATCTCCATTCTATCGGCACCTCCATTCCAATTTCAGAATGCCCTAGAGGAGGGGGATGAACACCCCTGCACAGACAGCCAGGTGTGATCCCTTCATGTGGCATCAGGGTAAAGGTAGTTTATCAAAGTTTGCACCAAGTATCCCTGCAATGTCACAGCTACACCTATTATATTGAGCCCCTATCAGACATGCACTGCTACCCTGAACTTTTCTCTAGACATTACCTGGAAGGACCGCATGTATGAACACAAATGTCCAAATGTCATACCGGACATTAAACAGACTTTACCCTGCTAGTTCCCTAGTACAAAGGCTAATTTCCAAATGATCCCCATGTTTGAATGGAACAGGGAGAATTCCAGACAAATCACTATGAGCAAGTGGGTGCATTGATGACGTGTGTATCATGTGGCTAGTGCAAAAACAGAAGAATACAAACATCTGATGGCGAAGAGGAAGGGTCGGTTACAAAAAAAATCCCTAAAAAAACATGGGTAACTGGAGAGACTGCATGATTCGGGACCTTCTATCAGCAGTGCTGTAAACAAAACACTTCCATTTCTGCAGGGTGTGTTTTACATCACGTCCTGCCTACTGCATGCTCTACCCAAGCGCCACCCCTTGTCTAATCCAGCTAAACTATTTCTAGCAGGTGTGAATGCATTTGACACGAACAATCTCCAGTTGTGTGCCACATGTGTGAAAGGGCAACTCCAGAAAATGACCTGACCTGATTCTTCAGACAATGTCCGGAGTTCATATGTGAAAACGGGTTTGACCTAGAAAGGATGTCTCCTATATAAAACTGGAGAATGGGTGTTTCTTCTTCTTTCACATCTAGTGAAAGAAGAGTCTGCTGCATCAAGAGTTGCATCATATTTTTTTCTATCCTTAAATAAACCAAATACATTCGCAGTTCCTCGGTCACCTGGCATTGGTGTCCTCCCACGACTGATGAATGGGGTCAGGTCTGCCTTCCCCTTTAGCCAGCTTCCTTTCCTTGTCCATGTAAGCTCCTCGCACAAGCTTGACTCCAAGGCAGAATGAATGCTTCACAGATTGACTGATTGCATCAAGTAAAAGAGACCTTGATTCCTGAGAAGGAAATCAGTCATTGAGTAAAGGGGATAAATATAAATATTTACTTGCATCAAATATTCTTATTTTGTTTCCATCTTAAAAAAGACCGTATTAAAAATGACAATTGTAAGTTACAAAACAAAACAGAATAGAACAAAATGTTAACCATACAGGCAGCTCTTGACTTATGGGAAAAGTTGGCTATTTATTCAATATTCAAGGGCTAGTATATTTGTGCATCACATGTCTATTTTTCTGGTGTCTTGAATCAAGGGCGTAACTTTGGTTGGAACATTGGGGGGTTGAGGTCTCCACTTATTATGGGGGAAACATGATTATTGGGGGGGTTGTATTAGCTGGTTTTGATTTATTGGGGGGGCTACAACCCCCCAATCCCCCCATAATTTACGCCCATGTCTTGAATAGATAATATAGGAAGATAAATCTGACTTATGTTAAATTTTGCTTTTTGCTGATTTGTGGAACACTTTATTTACGTTAGTCAAGAACTGCCTGTATATAGTTACAAAAAAATAAGAGGAGATAAACCTTAAGATAGCACTGATACGTGTTCCAGACCCAAGGCTCCTTTTGGTTGAACTTCTTCATCATTGCCATAGTGACAAGGGACAAGGCAGGGTTCATATAGGTGTACTCAGCATCAACCAAAATTCGCACCTTTGAGAAACTGGCCTGTTGGAATTGCAGCCACTGTTAAATTCTGCCAGCTTGATACAGTGTGTGTTGTCATACATCATTTCCTAGCTCTCTCTCTCTCTCA
>JAODJW010000094.1:32961293-32978403 GCA_026777045.1 Hyperopisus bebe
GACAGTACCCATTATCAGCCTATTAAGAACAGTGTACTGTTGTTTGTAAAATAAAACAAATATTGAAAATACAAACTTGCAGGGAGCTGAAAGTTGCAATGACCAATATGCTTTTAAGTTCTTTTGTATCATTGTTAGCTATCAACTGCTATCATTGGCAGTATTTTTGGAGAAATACTCATGATGGTGTCTGAGCCATTGCGAAATAACATAATGTTGTGTGTTTCTTTGACGCAAGACAAGACAAGAGGGGGCGCTGGAGCACCCTACTGGATACTAGATGAAGGAAGTGAAGATCAAAGTGGTTGGGTTTTAACTGTGATATGTCATAACTACTTGTCTAGTACAAAGAACTGCGACCAAAAAAAAAGAATGAAAGTGTTAATTATAAGCCTATTACAAGTTGTATTGTTACTCTTGAAACAGGTATTAAATTATAATTTTAAATGAAAGAAATAACACCAGAGAAGTTGTTAGTTGTCAAGTTCCTTAATGTTAGGCAATGAAAACCATTGTTATAACTCGGCTAAGAATGATCAGGTATGTATATTGATAAACATCTATTCTGTTGCATACTTAAAAAGACGCTCTATTTGCTGTCCCTAAGCGTCATTGCTTCAATTTGATGCAATTGGAAAAAATTGGACAAAACTTTTGAGTTGTCATATTGACAAGGTCAAGTATCTTTGCTATCACTAGGCGTTATTGCTTCAATTTTGGTGTGATTTGTCTCAAAATTCGATCAGGTCCACATCAACACCCTTCACCATTTTTGCAAAAGTTGTAAATAATATTTTTTGAGTTGTTGTGCTCAAGTATCTGAAACTGCCTTTGTTTGATATCACTGTGTGCTGCTGCCTCAGTTTTGGGTCAAAATTGGATCACTTTTAGGTTGTCACCTTAAAAAAATTGAAAGAGATCTGTAAAATACTTTTAGAGTTACTGTGTTCACAAGACCCATGTATCTTCTATAACTGCCATTTCCTTACTTAGCTGCCACATACCACTGTGGCTTCATTTTTGAGGCACTTTGTCTCAAAATTAGGGGTGTTTCTTAATACCAAGAATGCAAATATCATACTTGTGGTTTTCGGAAGACCAGTCTTGCTAACTTGCCTTCCAAGAACCAACTTGGGACACAATGAGTCATGGGATTGGTCTCGTTTGGCGAGGATGCAATTGATGTATCCTTGATATTTGTGGTGGGGCAAGAATAACATCCGGAGATTTTTATCGTTCCCATACTTTTGTTCTTAGTGTTGGAACTGGTGTTCAGCAATGGAAGATAACATCAAACAGGCACACGAGAGTACAAGTATGGTCAAGTACGCAAATTGAGAAACACCCCAGGCGTACACATTCACAAGGTCAAATTTTGTCTGCTTTCACCTTTCCCTCTGCTGACACTTAGCACTGTTGCTCTAATTTTGGGACAAGTTGTCCATTCATATTCGCATGCCTATCCGCAGCTCATGTTATGTAGTGAGCAACCAGTGCCCCAGCCACACTGTATGGAGTCCAGTGCCATGTGGTACATCTCATAAGAAGGGAACTACCCTGAGCAGACAGACAGTAATGAGGATCAGTTGGGCAGTGCCAGTCCTTTCCTACCTCTCCAACCTTGTTGAGCCGACGTAGGCCACAGTGGAAATGTGCATTCTCCTCCTCAGTTAAACCTGGGAAGCAGACAGGCTTGGGGGAACAGATCAATATAAGTCAATAACTAGAGTAGGAATGACCCATGACATCGAAACACTTATTCATATTGTCTTTTACCTCTCCATCCATTGCTTTGACTAGCTGGGCCAGGTCAAACGGATGTTCTGGCAGATTGGAGGTTATTTTCACCTGAAGAAAATGGAGACATACAACGAATTTACAGGTCACTAAGTTGACAGTCCCTTGGCCATGTGTAGATGCGTGACTCACGCAGAGCTCAGGGCTTAGCAGTGCAGTGATCTTCAGCTGCATCTTAGGATCTGTGCAAGCTTTGCTATGGGACAGGCGCACACACTGCAGCATGGCCTCCAGGTTCTCATCGTAGCGATGCTCCCTACCACAGAAGATGACTTTTATGAGGCCACTGACAACACAATCTGAAGGAACAGTGCTGATGACAACCAAGTAGATAACATTCTGTACAATATTCATACAGGTCTGTAAGTAGGCAGTTCATGAGCTGTCTGGTACAATACACAATATCAAATGTTAATGTAAAATTAAAACAAACAATGCAATCAGTGATACAGCAAATGGCAATGAAGCAGGTACCGATAAGCATGTCCGCTACCACTGTTCTTTACCAGGAGGATCCTTTTCCAAGCATAGATAACAAACCTTGACCCCTGAACTCCCTGTCCAGGTTTCATCTCATTGGAGTATCTTCTATTGTTCATATATTTTGCTTAAAAACACTGTGTTTCTGCTTAACTAATTTACCACATTGCTGTTTTATGCATTGTACAACCTGATGAAAACATGGTTGTAGAACAAGGCCACTAAGCCTGATTTTAAATAGTGTTTACACAACAATAACAGTGGAAATGAATAATGCTAATAATATTTTTTAAAAATCAAATAACTCTTGAACCCTGTGCTTATGAATATTTAATTTGATCTGTATAATACCTCTGCCTAAAAGCACAAATGCTCAATACATACAAATAAAAGACAATTAGGAGTGAAACATGCTGAATTGGACAATTGTTTGGAGGACGAATGCTTATGATCAAACCCAGTGCTCTCTCCCAGGTCCTCCTCAATGGGTACTGCCAACATGGTGCGTAAACCCAATGACCTCATCTTCTCCATGGCAACAGCGATTTCACCCTCACTCTCTCCAGCAACGAACTGGGCATAGATTGAGGGGCGCATGATCAGAGAGAAGCCTTGTTTACCCAGAATAGAGCGAGCAGCGGACAGGAGCTGAGGGAGAAAGACAGAGAGCAAGAGCCGTAAAGACAAGCAAAGAATGCCGTTTGTTAAACTGATGTTTAGATGCCAGTTTAGACAGGTTTTGGAAAAGCTTCTTTCCAAAGCCTATCTCACAGCTAATTCACACCCAAGAATGATATATTTCATAATAAAAGTACGATACTCGACTGTTGCACAGGAATTACTAGTCAATGTGTAATATGCAAATAATCTACACTTGTCACTTCTGCACTTCATGTTATGTTATTGTTTACAGTCCACCTCTTTATTATTTGTCTCTCTTACAGCTTGACTACTTCACTGTGTTTACCTTTATATGTAGTTTACTTTTTTATATATTTACATCGTCTTTTGGAATCACCAAAGTAATCTTGTTGCATTTAACACAATGAAAGTCTTTACAATAGCATCCATAATATAAATCCATAATTGAAACCAACAGTCATTATTTTTTATTTATTTATTTTTTCAATGCCCAACCACTACTACAACCCCCCCCCCCCTCAGAGGACAACTTTATTTTTAATTAGCTGAACAACAGATCAATACATTTAGTGAAGTCACTCCAAACCAGCCCACCCATGCCAACAGTCATTATGAATAAATCTGGACAGCACAAAACATATATATCAAATAAATAATACTTACCTTCCCACAATTGTTGACCAGCACGGGAAAGGAACACAGTCGAAATACCCCCAGCGCTCGCATGAGCTCCCTGAAACTCTTCACACTGAAGGCACTGGGGTCCTCAAAGGTCAGGTCCGGTGGGCGGCTGCTCATGTGAGAATGGAGGGCAGGCAGGTGCCGACCATTGAAAACTTTGGGAGCTGCTCTTCTCAACAGAGGCACTGACAGGTGATGGAGCGAAGGCCGAACAAGAGTCGACATCACATATGATTTGATATTCAGAAGTAACCTTTATGCCTATATGAATAGCTTGGAAGTTAGCTATAATTTTTTAAGACTTATACATACAACACCATATGTTCTGAATTAGCTGGTTCAAATGTCCAAGTCTGTGTGGAAACAAAAGTGCAATTAAACAAATTCACATTGTCTGAGTAACTTTTAACACATGGGGTCACATTTAAATTTTTTGTCACACAAGGAAATGCTTAAAATATGCGATGATATTTAATATAAAAGATGAAAAAAAACTCTATAAACAAAACCATTATTAACCAAGAAGATAGACACAGATACCACCAAGATTAATATTTTCAGCCAATAGATCCATCATTTACCTCTAAATATCTGCAAACATACAAATCTTTCGGCTAAAATCTTCAGGTACTAAGAATTACTTTCAAAGAAATATTTAGAAATAAAACACGACTTGAATATAACATATATTCTGTATTTGGGTGTACACACTCTTACCTCGCATTTTCACATTCAGCATTTTGGTTTCATGTTAACCTCTGTGTACACCCTAAAAAAGCACCACCTAGATTAACTGGAAAATCTTGAATTTAACTAAAGAGAGACATACCTACATGAGCGAAACAATCACTACCATGTGCTGCAAATATTGGAAGCAGCAAAAAAATGTTTTAAATAGGGACTTTCAGAAATTAAGCGGGGGAGGGGGAGAAGGAGGAGGTGGAGTCATTTTTTTGGGTCACGATTCGTTTAATCATTTACTTTGGTTAATGAATGCCTACAAAACAGAAATTGGTTATAGTGTTGAAGATTTCTTGTCAATGGGCATCATATTTATTTTTCTATGTTTCTCTTGAAGCAAAGCAGTATCTTATGAAATATCCATGTTTTTTTCAGGGGGATGACAATAACACCGTTTCCTCCATGAAATTTAATCTTAGGTTGTCATGGACATTCACTCAGTTTGGAGATTTTTGTGCCAGAAATTAGCTTTATTTTGTAGTGTTATTGTTCAACTGCATGTTAACAATTTACAGCACACCGTAATTAAAATCAAACTTCTTGCTCTGCCATTGAACTCAAAGCACTCTTTTGGCCCATGTACCCCTGCAAGTGTTTCCCAACACCTTTGTTTGAACGACTCAATGAATGAAGTCAGGAACCTCCAAAATCCATGTTGGCTGAGATTGCAGCACAAGGTCAGTCAGTTTGGTTTGACCAGGTTAACTAAAACAGAATAAAAACCAGTTGATCAGCAAAACACTACTTATTTTGAGGGCCCCTTTGATCTTGACTTCACCTGCTCATACAGCTTCTTTGCCTGCCATTCAGGGGTGCCTGGTGCAGTCTTTCTGGTGTGAGGCAGCTTATTAGTTCTAATACTGAAAAATGGAACTTCACTTTCAAATTGCCCATGTGGAGCAGACTGAAAAGTAGCACATGGGAAATGTGATAGAAAGAGAACCTGGAGTGATATCATGGAGGGTCAGGAACACCTAAGGGAAAGCAGCAGGTGGTTCAGAAGGGGCAAGTGAAATGAGCTTGAGTTGCCAAATGAGTTGTTTTGTCACCTAACAAATATATCAAAGTATTGTGGGGTCAGAAACTACCCACTGTCCTGAAGAAGGAACCATTTGTGCGGCTGAAGGTTCTCAATGCATTCCTCAGTACTCCTGAAAAGGTGCTTACCTTTTAGACCTAACCGAATTAAATCAGATAATTTATAGTTTATGAACTGGCTTGGAATCATTTAGTTATAATCTCCAGATAATCTAGGTTGCGCTGATTACTTCAGGATTCACACAGGATTTGCTTTTGGCCAATAAAGCGATATCCACAGATACAATGCATAACCAGTTTAGTCTTGTTCAGGGACCATGAACTAGCACATCATCAGCTTGGTTGGTTAATTCAGAGAAGTGACTCAGTTTAATTGTGTGATTCAACCCAGACACTGTCTACAAGTTGTCAGGTCAGCTTGCATAATTAGCCAAGTTCATTTACATGATTGACTCGGCTCAGAGGCTGCAAGAAAGTTTATCACTGCATAATATAAGGTAGTTGCCAGTTTACCTAAGCCAAGCTCTTAGTCATAAAGCTAGTCATTATGTGGTAATACACAATGCTCTTACCTCATTATCTACTGTATACTTAATCCTGGCCAGGAATAGAAGTAATACCACTCCCCTGGAACATATTAGAGTTGGTAATTTCCGAAAACCAAGTAGTAACCAAAATATAATGCATTCAATGGGTGAGAAAAAAAAACGTAAACTACAATTCAAGATAAATACAGAGGTTTAGAACCTAATTCTAACCTAACTGGATTATATACATAAAAGACAACACATACATTGAAAGTAATACACACCCCAGCAGAAGATATACAGTAGTTATGAGAGATCTGCCTACAGATAAGCACACCTACCATGAGGCTACATAATGTCCACCTTGGTTGTATTGTGGACCCCTCCTTAAATACCAAACCCAGTATCTCTTTTGAAAGTACCAAAAAAAAGAGTTTTTTTTGTCATTTAGGGTTTCTTTTTGGCAGGGTGGTGATCATTATCTTCTTGGAAGAATACTAAATGATCATTGGACAGCAAAATCCCCAAACTAAATCAATTTGGAATTTAAGTCCTTCCAAGATTGCCTTAACTTTCTGTGTCTTTTGAATATTAAGATCATTGTATCAAAACTCCCCTTAGTCCAAACTTGCATAGGCCTATACACAGACAGTCCTCAGGTTAGGAACATCTGCCTTACAGAGAACTCATATTAATGGACTAAAATAAAGTCTAGGAAAAGTGAGATATACAAATGTTCATAATATTCAATGCACAAATTACTTTGCAACACTTGTGAAA
This sequence comes from Hyperopisus bebe, assembly GCA_026777045.1. Taxonomy (NCBI): domain Eukaryota; kingdom Metazoa; phylum Chordata; class Actinopteri; order Osteoglossiformes; family Mormyridae; genus Hyperopisus; species Hyperopisus bebe. The sequence continues at coordinate 32,967,980 of JAODJW010000094.1, forward strand.
GCATTGCACGGCTTAGAATTATAGTTACTACAGTTTCTGACTTGTGTGCAAATTCAACTTAAAGACAGACAGGAAAGAGATCTCGTTCTTAACCTGGGGACCAGTTGTAACTTATTAGCAGACTTGTATTATTTAGTAACTCACTATACATTATGTTTCTGTGATGAGAAGCTAACTCCCAAGCTTTCAGTTGAGGTAAATTTCACAAACCATGAAACCACAAAGTATCTTTAACACTGACTATTCAAGAAACAAACCATAGTTAATTGACTGTCACATCATCATGTTGAAGAAATGTTTCATACGCTGCTTTTGACAAAAACAGTTGGAGTAGCAGAATGAGTAATCTTTATTCCTTGGGGTTAAAATTCAATTGAGCACTCAGATACTTTCACAATCCTTTGGAAATATTTCAACTAAAGGTAACAATGCTTATGTTCTTGCAAACCTCATTCTTAATGGTAGCTGTACAAAGGAAAATTGGTAGCACAATGATCCTGACTATCACAGAGTCACAGCATTTATGTAAGAGCAGATCATTTTATGCCTTAGCCGGCAAAAACACAAATGTAACTAAATGAAGATCGTTCATTTGTGAAGTTTAACAGGACTTCAGGAGTTCCAAGACCAGGTTCCAGCTGATCAATATGAGCTCTGAGCCTGATTCCTGTAGCCACCCCTCTGGTATCCTTGTTTCTGTTGGTACCCGCCTTTCTGGTCTATGGGATAGAGAACAGACGTCAATGCAATGTGAACACACAGTAATTAGACACAATCCTACATTGTTACACAGAAAGCGGCAGGTACATACAAAGAGATGATTGACAAACTATTAGAAAACCGGTTATGCAACAGTACTTGGAGAAGACAAAAAGAGGAAAAAGGCTCATCCACACTAAACACAGCAAGTTTACATGCACACTAAGAAAATCAAATTACTGTGTTAGTCCAACTGAAACCACACTTTTACAGTACACGTGAAAATGTTAGCCTGACTGAAATCGCACTAAATCGAATTTCTCTTAGACTAAGAGACCCAGATAATGCAACTAGGAGTCGATTTACTCCTGCATGTATACGTTCACGCAGACTCAAACTGGCCTAGGCACACTGTGCAAGCTCCGGAGTCCCCCCCCCACCCCGGCCTTTGTGTCAGTAGTAACAGATGAAGCAGCATGGAGCACAGCAGAGGATGTACAGCACATATGAAATGTAAAGCGCTGTAAAGCTGCCCAAATCCCCACTCAACTAAAGGTGCTTTTTCACCGCACCAGGTACAGTACTTTTGGTACTTCAAGGTGGTGGTTTTCCACTGGTGTATAAACTGGTATTGGTGTCGAATTACATAACACCGCAAGGCGGGGTATTTTGTACTTAACTTGAGAAATGGTTGCAGTGTGTTACAGGACTGTACGACATGCAACGTTAATACCAACATCATATGTTATGCACATCCATTCTTACATCACTAGTCGGCTAGATTAAGATCAGGCTATCTCTGACTTTCAATTTGGTATGAATATTACAGTGCAGGGAGTTTAAGTCTTGCTAAAACATTTTTACTCTGTCATAGGAAAATAGCAATTTTAATCTTGAAAATGAATAATCATTATCTAATATATGTTTAAAAATCAGTTTAAAGTTTACCTCCGCTGCTTTTGCATGAGCACGCATGCTTTCTCCAAGACAATCATAATTTTCATCCTTGCCGTTTAAATCACTTCTAGATGGGTTCGTGTGAAATTTATGCTGAACTCTTTCCGTTTCATAAGTACCGCAATATTTTACAACAAAACCATATTGCAATATGTGAACAATTTCCAATACTATGCTGTCATATTATACAAAATACTTTATTTCTTGTTATGCTATCCTGATCTTGCATCTGTTCTTCTGACCACATCGCAATTAAAGCTTGTGTCACTTCATTTATCCACGCATTCATTATTATTGATTTTGTTTTTTTACGTCTGTGATGCAATAGATCAACCAGAAAAAGCCAAATACCAACAAGCCAAAAGGAGCCATATCACCAGCTGTTTTAGTGGAGTCAAACATACTTCGGTCAATAAGTCGGTTCCCCTCCCGTGCGTGTATACTGTGGCAAGGACAGTAGCCCGATTAAATGTGTAGCTATAACCGTAGCATGACTTAGATGTGCATGTGAACATACTGAGTGACATAGCTGCAGCTTTAATGACTGCTTCAAATAAGAGACATTTCTTTAGAAGTAGAAATTAATAAATTAATGAACCCCTCCTTGGTAACTAGCTTCAATGGTTTGCATCCCCTGAAAGAATCTTAAAAAGAGAACAGCATGTACGCAAAAACTGACATTTGTCTGAAGCAGGTCTGCTTCACTCACAGCTCTGCAATTCCCCATCAGATGGATTACAAGTAACCCCAACGACACAAGAAAGTGATTACATTTATTGCACCATATCAAAGCAACGACAATGATATTTACCTCTCTGATAGCCCTGCTTTTGCTGGTAACCACCTTTCTGGTCTGGAATAAAGACAAAAAAAAAATTATATGCCTACTGTTTAGCTACATAAAGCTGGGCATACAATGTGCCGAATTTCAGCTTGATCGTGTATCGTATATTGTATAGGATGTAAGGAGCACCGATTCACCCCTCCTGACCAGATCCCGACTGGCAATAAGATGATCGCGAGAAAATCAAACCTGTATTTTGGTCACCCGTCGTGGGATATCGCACTGTGGAAGCAGGACCACGAGCTGACTCACTTTAACCTGAGTGAGTGGTCCTCACTGCGCACGTGCGAACACAGAACTGGAGTACTCCGAAACTAGATTGTAAGACAAGGCGAACATCTTAAAGCCCTTTTCTAATTTATTTGTTCGTACTTCGTTGGAGAAGGATTTACAAAAGTGATGCATGTTATTGAGTTTGGGCAAGTCCTGTAAACGGCATGTATAAACCAATGCCATTTTTCACAGACCGAAAATGAGCGAGCCGCATTTCCATGAACGCGGAAGTTGACGTGCAAAGAGCCCACTGACACGAGAGTTCACGCCTCATTACTAGTGATCTGTCGTTCGTGAACTAGACGGCTTTTTAAGCCGACTATTTTTAGTGAACGATGGGAGTCGGCTCTTGTTCAAGAGACGTCTTAGTAATGTTTATAGAATTGTCCAGGTTTTTGAGCTGCCTAAACATTAAGGGTGGCAGTGGCCGGAACACGTCTTCTGAAAAAGTCCGCCCACTAGACAGCGTCTTACTTTTAACAAGCCAAAATCAGGTCACGCTAATCAGCATCAGGTTAAACGAAGAGAGGCGCAGGTTTTTAAAAAAGCCGTTTAGCCAGCTCTTCTTGGTGAGCTGAGCCAAATGAGCCGGTTTGCCAAAAAGAGCTGATATTCCCATTTGGTAGAGAGAGACACGAGGAAAACAAGCATGCAAATGAAAATTATCGCGGCTGGAAAAATTATCGACCTCATTTTAATTATCGTGCAATTAATTAATTTATCGTTTATCGCGACAGGCCCATACAGCAAGGCAGTATAGGTGTTGAATGCTATTATAGCCTGTTGTCTGAAACAGATTGTTGGTGGGATCTCATGTGCTACAGACTAAACATAACATTGAGATTTAAGGACTGTGATAAATTCCTTCTGCTGCTGCTGCTCCTTTTTTGACATTTACAGTTCCGGGTACGGGAGTCTGACATGTTCATATTGCTGGTATAGTGTGATTAGTCAGGTCGCATCAGAGTATTGGACCGTATAATGTGCGGACATAAATTGTGAGCCTTGCCTTTTCATCGCATGCGATTTAGTAGTACAATTTGACCTGGGTGTTCACAAAATGACTGGGGGGGGAACACATAGTGTACACCCAGCTTAACAGGTTTGTAGTCTCTAGCTGTCAAGGTCGTATGGCAATGAGAAATCTCCATTATGACCGCTGCCAGTAATACTTACCCCTGTTGAAGTAACCTCCATAAACGCCCTGTTTGAGGTCGAAGACCCTCTCATTGTTCTCCACAAGCCCACCGAGTTTCTCAGCCAGCTGCAGGGCCATGTTCTGGAGGGATGTGGGCTCTGTGCGGTGCATCACGACAGTCTGAGTGGGCTGGTCCAGGGATGCCTAGGGGAGACACTGTACACTGTAACACCTCTAAAAGACGCACTTTGAAGCTACTACAGAAGTAAAGATGAACACCTTCAGTAACACTGAGGCACCCAAAGATAATGATGAATGCAAAATCAATCTACCTTCCTAGAAAGGTAGACTGCAGAGAAATGAACCAAAGTTGTTTACCATGAGCTCCTCGTTAATGATCATCTTGCTGATGATGCTGTGAACTGTGGGCAACTCCAGCTCAAACATCTCAGAGAGGGTCTCCATGCTGTAAGAGGGATCAAAGCACCCAATGACATTTTACAGCTACACTGAGTTTATCAGGGGAAGCGCTCAGGGAGTAAAACAGTTGGCGCGGAATGATACCTGATGGAGTCATACACACTACTGTAGGTGAACAGGTAGGTACGCAGAGATTCCTCTTGGATCTTCCTGCAGTCAACCCAAAAAAAATACCAGTCAGATATAAAAGGATACACAGCATTAATCACAAAGAACCAAATACAATACAGTAACAGAAGGTGGTTTTAAAAATGAGCAGTCAGTACTGTGCTTCCACCATCCTCAGCTCAGTGATACACTGGGGAGAGCAAATTACCTGACGAGCATCTCCCGGACTCTCTGGCTTTCAGGAAACAGGTCCCACACTTTGCTGTTCATTTTCTCATTGATGATGAATGAGTGGCATGTGCGCCAGTCGCCCATCTTCATGGCCTTGCTGGCCGCCACCACGTGCTCCCGCATGCTCTCAGGGGGGCCTGAGGAAATGGGGGAAAGACAGATACTCGCCTGCATTAACTGCCTGCTATTTCTCAGCCTGGCATCTGAAAAGGTGCCAACAGTGACAATTCACTGAAGGTCGGCCATTTTCTCAAAAGGGTGGGGGTGTTAAGTATTATGGAACCCAATGCATTTAAAATTCAAATGTAATCCTTGCATTAAACATTTCTGCATTTCTATTAAGCTGGCAATGCAAAAACAATGGCAAGCTATATACGAGAAATCCCGGCATGACAACATATATTCCCTGATCTGGAGGAATCTTTAATCCCCATGATAGGGGCTGGTGGTTACCCAGCAGAGGCTGCCTCTCGCCGACCCTAAGCTGGTGGTGAAACTGCTTGCTAATCATCCTGCGACGGGCGTCAAACTCGTGAGCAGCCATGTAGGGGATCTCCAGCAGCATGGCAGACACCAGGTATACACACTCCAGCAGCTCCAGGTTAATGTGCATGTGGAAGGGGACCTGGCCGAGGGATGGTGGGGGGGGTCAGTGACACGTGATGTGGGTGGACATGACAATGACAATAACGATTTCGTGCAGAAGGCAGCTGTCTGGTGATCAAGCGAGCTCAGCTAATTAATATACACATCATTCATAGTACAATCAATGGCTTCAGCCTCAGTGTTCAACGTTCCAACATTCCAAGCCTCTGAAAATCCCCTTTACCTGACGCCTCTTCTCAATCTTCTCCTGTTCCGCATTCCTCTCCTGCATGTTCCTCATCAGCAGACCCTGTCCAAGCAGCTCCTTGGCACGGCCACTCGACTGGATGTCCAAAAGGGCATTGTGGGCGTCCTTGATCATACCCTGTCTGAAGGCACAGATGCCCAGTTGCACCATGGTACGGTTGTACAGGATCTGAAATAAAAGGAAACAGACACAATGTCATGTGGTTTTAGCTTTGCATGTGTACATTTTCCATCACATTAACGACATGTTCGTTAACTATCGTCTTTATACCCATTCATAATCGCTTATTCAGTATAGGGTCACAGTGAGCCTGAAACTTATCCCGGGAACTGGATGAGGTACCAGTCCATTACAGGGCACAAATGCACAAATTTACAGACACCAATTCAGTAATTCAAATCTCAGACAGAGGTCACCACTGGGCCCTTAAACACAATTGCTCCAGGGAGTGTCTGACCCTGCAGTCTAATGCTGCATTCCATTTGCCCTCGGAACTCGGATTCCGAGCTTTGAAGACAGAAGTAATGACATGCGCGCTCCTGTTTCTCGGAGATCCGAAAAATATCTCGGACAGCACAGAGCATCCCAAGTTCAGAATCCAAGATGGCGGTGCCCTTTATCAACAGAAGGGGAAGTTCTAGTTTTATACCATTTAAGCACTACTTCTCATTTATGGCTCATTAAATTGGTCACACACACTATACTGTCCAACTTATCTGTGGACTTGTTGCTAAGGAGTTTTATACATGAAGCACCACGTGTAATGTGTTATCAACTGATATTGCTAACAATGGGTACCAATTAACCGGGCTAGAATTGGATTTCATGACTAGTCAGATTATTTATCAGATTTAAGGTAGTTTGGGTTAATTGTAAGTGAACGAAGATAAAGGCCATTTAAACTGAGGTCTCATATCTGACAAGTTGTCTGGCTAAGCAAAAAAAATCTTGCTTTTTCATATGGGTCCATGGTATTGCTACTTCTGTGGCAAATGGAACGTATCTGACGTAATCTCGGAATTTGAAAACCGGATCCTGAGGCAAGAGGAATGCAGCATAATCCTCACTAGTACATCCTTTTGGACAAAAGGATCTGCTAAGTGAATAGACACAGAGGTAAATGTTACCTGTACTGGTGGGTCGGCATGCTGGATGTTGTCCTGCAGGTGGCTCATGAGCATGAGGTCGCGGGCCTGGTACCAGCGGCTGTGTAGCGCGTGATGATAGATGTGGCAGAGGATGGCGCAGGTGCGGATGCGGTCGGTGCGGTCCTTCGCGTAGATGAACTTGCAGAGCCGGTCCATCACCACTGCGCTGTCCTCCCCCTCACTCTCCTCTTGGTCTTGCTCAGACTGACAAAGGATTCAAAGAGATGGAGTAAACATTTGAATTGATCGAGAAGCAATTTCATTTCTTATATCAGCCAACTGATGCCCTAATCCTAAATAATCATTCAATACAACTAACGATTTACAAATTTCATATGTTATAGTGACAATCTCTTGTGTTTTTGTATGAAGACTGAGTGCTCTAGGGAGTAGGCGGCAAAGCGTTTCACTGCATATGTACGCTGCATGTTTGCGCATGTGCCAAACTTAATGCTGTACCTTGGACTCCCCCTGCAGGCCCAGGCTGCGTCGATGGGCCTTGTAGTCAAATTTGTAGTAGGTGTGCATGATCCTGCGCAGGTAGACCCGGCATACTTCCTCTGTGCTGCCCTTGTTCTCAAGGTACTGCAGCAAGCGGTCAATGATCCCGCATACGCGGCCCTCATCTTTCAGGTTGTCCACATACTCTGACCGTGGGACACAGTGTTTTTTTAAAAAAAAAAAAAAAAAGATGCAAGATATGAAGCAAAAGGAAACATAAAAACACAACAAAATAAGGAGTGATGACTCCAATATTGTGGGGGAAACCCAAAGCAACTCACCCTGTGAGTGTGGGTCTGTGTTCTGCATGATTTTGGTGAACTCCTCATCCATCCTTTCAACCAAAGTCAGAATGCATCCTCGAACCCGGAACGGCTGCAAGTGCAACAGCAATCTTCAGATGATCCACCCCTTTCAGTTATTTAACCTTCTACAGTAACAGATCAGTGTGGATTTCAAGTTGAATTTGATGTTTCTCACCTGATCAGAGATGCCGAGATTTTCACTGTCCTCTGCGATATTTTCTCCAATGAAAATGTTACTGTTGTCAAACAAAATATCAAGCAGTTCATCGATGCAATCTAGACAATTCTTCCACATCTCAGGCTGAAAAAGGAAGAGACATAGATTAATCCAGCACGTTATAACAAAGCCTGCATAATTCAAAGTATTCAAGTTGAATTTCCCAGTACTGCTTGAAAAGGTCCAAATTTAATACTCCATGGAAGCAATCCTGAGCCTCACCTTCATAAAAGCAGCCAAGTTGGGGTTATAGTCGTAGAGCGAGGCGATGATGTTAAATTTGATCTTGACCAGAATTCCCTCTCCTAAGTTGTTTTCATTGGCAATTCCAGCAAGAGCATGGAGGAGCTCAATCTGGGCAGCTCTGGGGGTGGGTAAGAAATAGATACAGTTAAGTATTACTGTAGAGTCGCTCAGGTGGGAGCATTTGGGAACAAAGCGGTGGCTTAGAAGTGTGTTCAGATGTGTATTCCTCCCCAACAGGAGTCTTTCACCTGCAGAAGCAACTGCAATCAGATGTTTTGTTTTCACGGACGAACAATGAAAGGATGGAGGGGTCATACCTATCAGTTCCCTTTTTGCCACGAGCCTGAAGGATCTCATTCAACTTCTTGACAACAACAGCAGTGTTGATCTCAGTGCCCTTGGGAAACATCCTTGGCTATTGCCAAAAATAAAGCACAAGGAAAGAAAACCAGCAGTCATGAAGGAGGCCTGCACACAGACATAGCATCACAGTCAAATACAGAAATGCGGCCCCACCCCCCACGCTACCTTGACCAAGGGCACGCCGCCTTTGACCTTCTTCCAACCACTCTCTTCTTCATCACCTGGCTCCTCTTCACCCTCCTCATCTTGCTGCCCAGTTTTCTTTGGTCTCCTTTTCTTCTTTCCAGCGGCTTGTTTTTCAGGCTCCTGAGTCCTGAAAGAGAGATACAACTTGGATAAATGTAGAAATAAGAGGAAGCAAAAAAATAGCAGTTTATATTAATATCTAATGCTTGGTTTAAAAAATTGCACCAAAAACTTAAGAAAAGTAGCACAAAGAAAATGTTTCTCCGGTATTGAGAAAAGGTTGACCGAGACAGTAACAGTCTAACTACCATACAAATAAATATACAGGGCCACAAATATACAGTGGAAGAACGGGAGTGAAGGAGACTCACTTTTTGAGGAAAACCGCAGCGAGGGAGGCATTCTTTCCTTCGTCATCTTCACTCTCACTGCCACTTTCTGCCGTGTCTGAACTCCAGTCTTCATCATCATCCTCATCATCACTCTCTGATTCTTCATCCTGAAAATTCACAGCATATCAAAAGGAAAAGGAAAAAGGGTTTTAGTGTTACCACATGGTTCAACTCCCAAAGCTCAAATGAATAAATCACATTTATTCTGTCTGCATCATGACATGAACTAGCACCCCCTACTGTCTGGTTCATGTCAAATTATGGCAAAGTTTAGTTCGATACAGACCGAATCACCTATAGATCTGAAACATTACAATGGCCCCATATATCCATAAGCACCAATTCCCGTACTTCCCGTAAACTATATGCATCCCAGTTACATAGCATTGTCAGTCAAAATTCTTATATTAGGTAAAGTTATATACATCAAAAAACATTTCAGGAACACTATTTCCACCAATTTAATTCTTGAGAACCCTTGTTCTGATGAAAGATGCTACACTTGTCCAAGTGTGGATATAAATTAAGTGATACTAAGGTAAACAGAGCCTACTGACCAAAGAACATGCAAGCGTTAGAACGTTTTCATTGAACGTTATATTTCCTTTTCCTCAGTTGCAGCTAGCTTGCCAAGTGACCCCTTATCTTACCACAGCTCCCTTGAGGAACTTCTTGGCATCGGGAAGGGGCTCACTGCTGGGTTTCTTTTTCAGGAATGAGCTTCTGCTCTTTGCTGCCTTCTCCCCTTTGTCCTCATCGTCTTCGCTCTCTGAAGACGAACCTGGGTACCAAGAGCAGGAAAAGATCCTCAAAAAAGATTAAGTGCCTGGGGTCATACACATATCACAGCCTTTAAAGAGCATTTACGAAATAATCCAACAATGACTGACCTACGTGACCAACGTAAACAGGGAACAACGTGAACCTGCAAAGCAAAAGTTCCATTTGGATAACCAACATCTCCAACTATATGTAGGGCTGGTTATCATTTGGAATTTTTCTTGATACTGGTGCAAAAACCCACAGGTAAATTGGTGCCTGAAGCAGGACTTCTAAGAGAAAAAGAGCACAAAACGAAGGCTGATGACATTAACTCTCTGGGGTCGAGTGCATCGTCGGCGATGCAGCATACTTTTCGCGTCTATTTCAGTTTATATCTCGCTGAAATCTTAATGTAGAATCATGAGAAAAACGGTGGCTAAATCCGTAATCTGTCTTCTTTTCAAAACGTCCATTGTCGGAAGTATTATAGTTTTTTAAATTAGGTTAAATCGGCAAAAAATTAAACCATGTCATCTTACTTTGTTTTACCTGCATCGAGGGCGTGTAGTACCGCTCTCGCCCGAAGATCGCTATTCACATTCTAAATAGCCGCATTAGTGCGTATTCAGATCGCATTCGCATGCTAATTTGATTAACAGCGCAACGGTGAAACGCGATCCAGATACGTCCCCATCAGCGCCATAAAAGGGGGGTAGGGACG
>JAODJW010000094.1:32984310-33003625 GCA_026777045.1 Hyperopisus bebe
AATGTCAGTGGTCTCCACCTGTTAAACCATTCCTGTTTTGGGGGTCACCTCATTGTTGCCCCTCTAGTGCACCTGTTAATTTCATTAACACCAAGTTGGCTGAAATTGATTAACAACAACCTCTGCTATTTAAGTGACCAGATCAATAACCGAGAAGTCTGACTTGATGCTATACTTGGATGAAGAAGTGTTCCTTTTATGTTAGCATATTATGTTCAACAATCCTGAACAATCAACTGGTAAAGTCAAATTTGCACCACTACTTCAGTGTCTTTAATTTACAGATTTACTCATTATTCTACTTATATGATCTGTATCCCTGACGACAGGGGCCAGAGCTGAGCAGTTGCTACAGGACTGGCTTTTCTGAACTAAACTTTTGTCCCCACAGAAAAAGCTCATTCTTGTTTTGTAAACAGATAGCACCACTGTGTGAGGCAGCTGCATGCAGTTACACTGACCAACATCCTACTTTGTTGTGTCTGTGTGATTGTGCCTGCAATGGACTGGTGTCCTGTTCAGGTTATTGGCATTACTTGGAAGCCTTGTTCTCCTTGGGACAGGCTCTAGGCTTACCCATAACCCAGACTAAGATAAGCAGCTAGAAGATGAAAGGAACACAGCTCAAACAATGTGCATTTTTTCCCCTTTTCAACACTGAAGCTGGCACTACAATATTTTAATAGCAAGTGGGTATGTGAGACACAAAATGGTAGTTGTGAAAGATTAACTTGATAAAAACCAATCAAACAGCACTGAATAATCTACATCACTGTTCAAAGGTTTGGGGTCACATAGAAATTTCACATGGAATAGCCTTCTTAGAACTAGAATAGACTGCCGAGTTTCAGAAGTTATGCATTTCTGCCCAGTTTGAGCTTCAATGTGTAGCTCATGCTCCAGTACTGCTTACACTAGACATTCACTGGAAGCTCAGCTGCACTTGTACCTAGATTCTTCAAGAGCACACGTTTGCAATGCGCCATTTGTTTCATTTATATACATCGCTACAAAACCATCTGCTAAATAAAAGTAAATGCAAGTAAAAAATAACCGATGAAGCTACAATTATTTTAAAAAAAGGTACAATTTATTTTCACAGATCAATAAAAGTCAATGATTCCTATGGAAAGATTGGTCAATGAAATTGGAATAAGTTCTCAGTTTGGTTGTTTCCACTTGTCTGAACTTTCTGAATGCAGAGCTACATAGCAGTTCTGCAGTTGTTCCACCACAAATACTGCTGTCAGCCCAAAAACTGCTGACTGACGCACTTGTACCACTATTGTTTCAGACACCAAATCCGTAACATGACCAAACTGAAAATCATCCAGTTGCCTTTTTCTCACAGGCCAAAGCAAAGATGTTCAAAGGAAACAAATGCAAATGGTCGTGCCACTCCACCTTGACATTCTGCAGTGTCACTTATATGAGCAGCTCTGCAATCTCATTTGCTGCCAGTTACCATCACTTACTTCTTTGAAAATGCTAGGATACTGCAGAATAGGGGCACAGAAGACATACGCAAGTATAACATTGACAGAGACTGATTTTACAACAGTAGCACGAGTGAATGATGGTGAATATAGAAAGGTATGTAGAATGTTGGGGACAAACCACAAGAGGAAGAATATCTAATATAGAGGTAGAACAAGAGAAGAGACTGTGGCATAAGAGGACAATATAAAGAAACAGTGCAGTGGGAAAGATGCACAAATATTAGAGTGTTCTCCTGCGGTCTATGTTGACTGATTTTTAATCTTAGGTCACAGAAAGTAATCAGCCACTGGCTTTTTGGAAGGGATGCCTCTTGTTTCCTGTGGTGCAGCTTCAAAAATAATGAATTCTTTTTGCAGATGTTCATCCAGCTCCAGTATTGCTGCTACATTCCCACACCTGAGACAGACAAAGAATTCATTCTAAACAATTAAAAGAGCTCAAATACAAAACAGTTGATGGCCATGACCACAGCATATAGCAGGTAAGAAAGATGGTACCTGTAGCAGTAGTTTGGTGCTGACCACACTGTCAGCACAGTTTCATTGAAGTGCCACTTATACCCTTCCATAACAAGCTGGTGGGCCCTGCAGATCATGTCAATGTCGTTTGCAGCATTAAACTGGGCAACAACGTCACTACCAAACAGATATCCAGCACCTCTTGGACTCACACCCCACCCTGTTGTGTCTGAAAGAGAAAAATGAGGGTGGGGGCAATTGTACATATGAATATCTCAACAAGATGATTTTTGAACATTGTATAGCAATGTCGGAGGAGGGGGTTCTTACCTTCTGGGTCAGACCATAGCAAGTCACACATAGGCCCATCATGTGGGACCTCCTGTTTCCTGTCAATGGTTCTTATTTGGTCCAGAGTTTGTATAGATGGGGAGAGCCCACCATGCACACAAAATATCTAAGGATACATGGATGGAGAAGTCTGTCACTGATAATACACACATCCAATTACAGGATAATACAAACTGAGGCCAGTAAAATTCCACAAAATTTGATTTCCATGTCTTGCTCTATACATTATTGGAATTGTGATCAAGGGTATTAATTTACATTTTTTGTAGATTATTATTTCTTTTTTGTATCAAGCCTAATTAGACCGCAGATCATTATGGACAGGAGAAACACTGACCTTCCCGTCAATGATTGCAGAGAGAGACAAGTAGTCGAAGATCTCTGTACAGTATCGCCACACAGTCACAGACCCATATTTCCTTAGGCATTCATCATAAAAGCCATACACCTGTGTAATCTGCCTGGATTCATGGTTCCCTCTTATGAGTGTGATTCTGTCTGGATATCGCACCTGAAATTTAGGACAAGGGTTAATGAAAGGCGTTTAACAGGCAAATGAAGCAGCCTGCTCAAGTCAGTAAATGAACAATATCACACCCCAAATCAAAGCGGATTTAGATTTAGCCATATCCAAAATCTATATTCTTCAGCAATGTCAGTACAATAATTTGTACGGATGGGATGATCGACATTTTTACAGTTTCGATCCTATCCAGATACACAACTGCCGATACTGATACAGATTCCGATACAAGAGCTTTTTTTACTTTGTTATACTTTAATATTAATTTAAGCTAGTAAATACAGATGGAAAAAATGTATGACAAAATATTTTATTAGGCTACTACAGACATACATAATGTACTGTTCCACCTCCTTGGTAAGTCTTGTTATAAGGGTTTTTGAGGCATTTGCAGTTCAATATGAATATCATTAAAAGCGAGTATACACAAGTGGCGAATGCCACAAATTTTCTCCCATTGGAGTCAGCTGAGTTACACTTTGTTGTGATGGTAACTGTTGTATCAAAAGCTGCAGTGAGTTCACAACAGTCCAAGTTAGCGACTCCAAAATCAACCATTGCTTTTTGTCTTGCACAGTTGCGTGCGCTTTGTTAAGTGGGATTGTTCATTAAACGTTATTTCCACCTCTCAAAACTTTTTACAAAGATTACAAATCAATGTGCTGCTGGTTTCTGCTAAAAGCGTAAAATACTCCCAGATCATCACGTCCTCATACTGCGAAGGGTGTGTACAGGAGGAAGTCACTGTACTCACACCCATTGAGTGGTAAAAAAGACTGAGGGGCAGCATTAGAGTTCGATTTGAATGCTGCAAAAAAAACACATGCAAAATGGGAAAGAGCTGTCGTGTGATTGATTGTACAAATAGATTTAACACGAAATAGGAGTTCTTTTTAGAGATTGCCAAAAACTAATTAAGTAAGCATAGGACGTGGATCGGTCACACACGGCCGATACCCAATCCGTGAAATGGGCCTGGATCGGCGCCAATAATTTGTTTTGAAACTATCATACTGGACCAAATACAAGTTGGTGTTTTTCCCCCAAAACATTACATAAAAAAAAAAATAAAAAAAAACTGGTGTTATCTTGTATTCCAGGACCCGAAATTTAATGTCATTACACACATACAGCAGTAGATGGCACAAATTATCCACCTGCTGGCTAAAGGTGACCGCATACTTCAAATATAAAGAGACGTTTTAGCAATACGTCATGAGCGACGTTTCCACAGCCTGGCCATGCTTGGGTGACAACGTGATGCCGCAAAGTTGTTCAGAAGGGCTACTTATGCAGTTACTGGCATGCTTTGCACCACATATTTATGGGTTGCCTGTTAAATTAAACCAGTAGTGGCTGCCACTTGAGTAACTCATTTTACAAGAACTTTCACCTTTATTAAACTGACTCAACCACTCAATATGTTCTTGCTTTCTTAATGGGGGTCTGCTATATCGAAAACATTCTGTGATCTCAACGATTCTGGAGTTTGTAGTATTGACCATGTATCCCATTTCCTGTTAAATATTTGTTTTTTGTTATGTTTTCTGTTTAACACTGAGGGATTTCCCTAGTTAATTTGTAGTTATTTAATTATGTTCATTTAGTTCATTAATTTATATCTTTCATATTTCTTTTTATATTTTTTTGTCCTTGCTACTCGCTCATCATGTTCTTTGCCTCTCATACAACGTACTCACACCAAGGCCATCTGACCCCCTGACTCCAGGAGTCTGTATGAAGACCATAGATAAAGGAACTGCTTCCCTCAGTGGGGGCAGAGACAGACACAGACAGACTCTGAACCGGCCGTGTGAAACATCTTTCTGTGACATCTTCATTCTGTCTAAACTGCTTAAGGTTAAGGAACCTGCCTCATCATTCAACTAAAAGAACCTGAGGTTTATCAGGGGGATGGTTCTTGTATGATTTCGTCATTTTTTTTTTTAAATATAAAAATGTGGTATTCCAAAAACCTTTCAAAAATGGTTCTGTAAAAGTGGTGGGTTTTAAATTCAGATGAATACAAAAATTATTCTCTAGAGCATTTTACTACAGTTAATGGACATGAATTCTGTTTTATTAAACAAGTGTATATCTCATACTACCAATTATGAAATGAAATGTAGTACATGTGAAGACTTCATTAATCCTTTCAATGCAAGTATGGGAACATAACTGCCAAGTTACCTTAAGAGCAAGGAGAAGGAGGAACGTCTCCACACTGTAGAATCCGCGGTCCACAAAATCACCCATGAAGAGGTAATTTGTCTCTGGGACATCACCACCGACCTGTTGATGGACAATTGGCAAATTATGGTTTTCCAGTAGTACTTGATGATTTAAAGAGAATGTTTCAGAACAATACTATCATAGCTGCATTGAGATTGTTAATCCCACCCCTACTTAAAAACTGTATATTAGGATGTGGACAAACAGATGCATATGCAAATTTAAAATTTTCCTTCACAACCAGCTTTGTGAGCCACACATCTGTACTGAGTACTTGAGCAAGGGAATGCCAAGCAATATCTACAAGGACTGAGAAAATACCCAAAAGCACCTTGCCCTCCGACGATAAAACCACTACAACTGCGGCCTTTCTGATACACACACAATGCACCCGGAGTCAAGCTACCGTGTTTCTCAACAAAAATACTTTGTACATTCATTTGTTGCTACCCAAGGACACAAGCTGCTTAATGTGTGTCTCTCTCTCTCTCTCTCTCTCACACACACACACACACACACACACACACACACACACACAAAAACAGAAATTATACTCCATTATGGGAAAAGATAAACCTATTTTCCAAACTAACAATGAAGCAAACTTGGAAAAATGAAAATTAAAAAAATCCAAACCCAGGAATGGGGGAAAGTCACTGTACTTACTCTGAACAACTCCTTCAGGTCATAAAACTGCCCATGGATATCACCACATACCTGACATA
Source organism: Hyperopisus bebe (assembly GCA_026777045.1). NCBI lineage: Eukaryota > Metazoa > Chordata > Actinopteri > Osteoglossiformes > Mormyridae > Hyperopisus > Hyperopisus bebe. The sequence continues at coordinate 32,990,100 of JAODJW010000094.1, forward strand.
ATGGGGAAAAAATACTTTACTTACATTACTGAAAGATACCATACTCAAGGGCGGGTTAAAAAAAGCATTACTTACAGTGACCGGAGAGTCCACTCTTTGAACATTGCTTTCTTCAACAAGTATCTCCCTACAAACAAGCGCACACACATACACACGGCATAAAAAAAAAATCCGAATGTGAATTACACATAAATCCACATATGAATAATGAAAGACCACGCACAAACAGTCACTACACTTTTTTTTTTTTAATTAATGAAGAACTTCAAAGGGGTCTGAAAGCAAACAATTTAATCTGGATGTACAAATGGCTCAAATATATATGATGCATTTCCTGGTTTAAACATTCTTGTCCAAACATACAAAGTAATATTTGAATGGAAATAAACATCAGCAATGAGCTAAAAAATTAAACGTACGCATGGGTTCCATACAAAAAATAAATGCATTACCTGGCTTTGGCACACAGAGCCTTCACCTCATTTTCTTTGATGAGCTCGCACCGTCGGAGCTGGTCAATTTGTCTGTCTAAGTCACTAATGTCCCCCATAGTCAACAACAGATAGACAGCACCTCACTCACGTCACCGATTCAAAATTTGAGTTGAACAGGTACACCAGCACTGTCTCATTGACATACAAACATGCACAGTTACTTTCCAACTCACAAACACCGATTACTGACTACCTCCGACTAAAATAAAAGATTAAACGCAAAGGAGAGTAGAGGGGGCGATCCAGAAGGATGAAAGAACCTATACAAAAGAGAGAAAAACAAAATCTCATAATCTGCCGGCTCCAACTAAATATTCAAACGTACAAACGAAAAATAATGCAGGTGATTAAACAATGAGCTTATTAATTACACGTTATGAACCAAATACTAACCAAAATAGTGAAGAATACTAATGTGTTAACTTCGGGTTATATAACAGCTCGTAAAAATAATACATGGTTTAAAACATGCACATAAATCGCGATGCTCATATCAGCGCTGCTAGACTAAAAACTCCTACAGAAGTTAACTTACGAAAGCAATACTCACTACTAGGTGTTCCTCGTTTGGTTTAGATGTTTATGGCCAAAGATTTACCAAATATAAAAAGCGCACTTTAGTTACAATACATCTGCTTTTTAGTCAAAGTATACGACAACACCTGTTCAAACGTTTTTTCCTTCTTTGATGAAAATACTATTTTTCTAGTCAAATTGAGAGTACCGTCGGCGAGGGATCTCTCGTTCGTCCGCCAGGGACTCCGCAAACAAAACCGGCATTTGCTAAGAGACAAATGAGCCACACAACCAGTTATCTTCACTCGGCGCTAGCTGAAAAAGAGCTGCTTTAAACAATTAGTGAAATGTTAATGCCGAGTTAGAGAATACACTGATGTGTTTAACTCAAACTGCCGGTTAGATAGTGTACGTCCGTGAAAAGCCGCTAGCTAGGCTAGCCTGCGGTCTTGCGTTGTTTTACTGAAGTTCCACCGAGAAATACCGAACTAACTGAAGTTTAACACGTATTATAAATACCAACAGTAATACCACTCGTGTATCAATTTAAGTTTAAAATCATTTTAAACGACACTCAACATTTTTCTTGGCCACTGAAGTGTTAGCCAGTTAGTCAGCTAGTCTCAATTTAGCCAGTTCGCAACAACGAAAGGCCCAGGAAAAAAGACGACGGGCAGACTAAGACCGACCAAGATCTACATAAAACGTGAACACGCGACCAATTTCAGATTTAGCCGTACGAAAAACTACTAACAATCGTCTAAAATTCGTGTAAAGCTCTAAGTTAGCTGTTACCTCTTTGAAATACGTTTCGTTTCCCGGTTTCCCCCGGTTCTTTTCACAGCGCCACTAAAGCCGTGGCTGTAGATGGCTAGCGCCCCCTCACGCGCAATGCCGCACATGCACACACACGCGCACGCGCGCGACAGCTTCCGGTGCTGAGCTCCACCTCGGAAGGACTGCGCTTGGGGTTTCTTTTCGTGATCTTGACGCCACGCTTTGTTCCGACAATGGGGGGAGGGGCGGGGCCACAACGTTTTAAATGTTTAAAAAACAGGCTAATGTTATTTCCAAATTAAAGGTCTACGATAATCACAAAGGTATTTAAATTTACAGTTACATTTTAACCCCATTCACATATAAACAGTTTAAAAACATAAAGAAATAACTGAAATAGTGTGCGAAGTAAATTCATTTGTCCTAAGGCATTCATAATTAGTATTTTAAAACTATTTTGTGATTTTGAAATGTAAAAAAAAGGACTAATCTTAAAATGGGACTGGCGTCATGGTACTGTTTCACACCACCAGGCTTTGGGATTCAAACCCGCCTCTCCTCTGTATAGTTTGCATGTTTTTCCCTGTGTCATATGGTGGTATGTTTCCCAAAAGCCATACTACTAACATGCAACTGAACGGTTCCAACTATTTAAGCTGCTAACGGGAGGGTTCCTCCTGCTGAGTGCATTTATCACCATGTCAATATTATTTAGCTACCCCATATACCGACGTACTAATTATGCAATTTAGGCCTTGGTCAACTTTTTTGATAGCTAAGGTTCCTTTGTTATGTTATGGAGCACAGTGCAGTATGGTCCCAGTTCAGATCTACCATTTATTAATGTTTTTTTTTAATTGTATTGACATTCCTAAAATATTAATGGTGGTATTAATGTCATACAGTTTTTTTGCACTTAAAATACATATTCTAATACACTTTTATTCTGCTTGAACAATTAATTGCATAGTGAACACAAATTTGCACCTTTTGTACCATTCTTAAAGCATTTGTGTCTCAGAACTCAGAAATTCTTTGTTTGTTGGATCAAAACCCACAAAGGAGACACTATTGAATGATAGGTATACAGGACTGACCTTCCTGAATTAAACTTGTTCCCCCAAAGAAGAAAATCAGTCTTGTGTGGTGAATTACTTCTACAAGATCAATCCCAAGAAACAAATTTCATTAGCTATTCCATCAGAATTACGCATTCTGGGTGTGTGCAAGATTGCTCCTGCAGTCCAAAGACATATAGTTAGTCTAACTTGCATCTTTATATTGTGCATAGTTTGCAAGTCTATGTACCCTCTGAAGGACTGGCATCCTGCTGTCCTGGGTGTATCCCAGCTTTGTGCTCTGTAATAGACTGGCATGCCATCCGGTGTGTACCCCAGCCTTGTGCTCTGTGATGGCCTGGCATCCCATTTAGGGTGTATCCCAGCCTTGTACCTGGGATATCACCTGTAAATTTGACCAGGATGAGAGGTTAGAAGATAGGTGGGAAATGGGCACATCCAGGTCACTACTGGAGAAGCAAAAGAACAGAGGTGGAATTGAGTGCTGTTCCGTACTATTTATGATAAACTTTCCCATAATAATCCTATAAGCTTGCCTATTGTATGTAATGAATTCCCATATTCTCATTTTTAATTTGTATGGCACCTGCCCAGAAGGGTGACAGCCAGCATGACTCTTAAAAGGACACCTGTGTCCAAAAAGAAGGGCTAAGGCTCAGAAATAAGAACACCCATGAAAAGTGTTGAGTGGGGGGGAGTATATCATGCATACACCATGAAAGTTGAGGACAGTACATCTATCGTGATAGTTATGTCATTATCTTGAGAAAAACGCATTTAAAAATTGAAGCACGCCCATTCTTGGCTTTCATAGTATGTGTGCACGTGTGTCTCACATTTCCCTTTTTTTTGCTACATACCAGAGGTGGGAGAGAGTGGCATTAATAGTTGATGGGGAGGGAAAAAGAAGGGTAAGGGAACTAATTAGCCTGACAGCATGTTTTGGGAGTAGTATAACTGTAAACTGTGGAATGTGGATTCAATCCACTGACACTGGATATGTGAGGCAATAGAGCTACCAACCAAGCCACCATGCTGCTTAGCATGTTTGTAACACACTATTTAATTTGACAGTGTGAAATGTCACTTTGCGTGCTGAAGTAAACTTCTCATCATGCAAAAGGCCATACTGTAAATGCAAAATAAATGCTCATGTTGTCTAATAATCTTTGCAGTAGGAGGAAATATATATGTTGACTTTGGATAAAGTCCTTAACTGTACTCGCCTATCAGCTACATTGTGCAGGACCTAATGGAGACAGACTTGTACAAACTGCTGAAGATTCAGCAGCTCAGCAATTACCACAACTGCTGCTTCCTCTACCAGATCCTTAGAGGCCTCAAATATATCCATTCAGCTAATGCAGGGGTGCCCAAATTCAGTCCTGGAGGGCCAGAGCCCTGCAAATTTTGGGTTTCCCCTCATTCAACACACCTGATTCAACTCCTTGTGCTAATTACCACACAGCTCTTGAGCTGAATCATTTATGGTGGAACAGGGAAAGAATAAGCTACACAGGGCTCCAGCCCTTCAGGTCTGGAGTTGGGCACCCCTGAGCTCATGTGTTACTCAGAGATCTCAAGCCCTCAAATCTCCTAATCAACACCACCTATGACCTCAAGTTAAGAATTCCAGGTGACAGGGTGCATCTCTCATGTATTGAGGAGGACATCCAACAGTAGTCAGGACAAAGGACTGGAAAACCGGAATGATTGAGGTCTGGATGGATGGTCACCCTACTGACCAGTGCAGCCTTGGACTAACCACATCTTACACAGAGCCACTGTTATTCTAATACTGAAATTTAGTGTGACCAATTTGTAAGGCGTTTTTGTAAATATAGAAAGTTTTCAGGAGAACCCAACTTGTTTTTGAAAATATTCATAACTGAATAGTTAAAAAAAAAATCTGGTAGCGAAGACATTACACACTGAATTTTAACTCTGAAAATACACCACACACTATAAAAGGGAAATAAATTAAGGTAATACATTTCCATGAATATATATTAAACAGAAACTCTTAATTAAAACCATTATTTTCCACAATTCACTGGACCCTGATAAAGTTTGCATTCTACCTTTGTCTCAAATATTCACATACATGTTTTCTCTTTTTAGGTATGAATTATAATATGTATTTTAATTAGATAAACAATTGCTATGTAAATAACAGATGCATAGATGTTAACCAATTCTATTTTCTTTTTAGCATATTTGTTCACTGTATTTCATACCTAAACATTACATTTAAATTCATGATTTTTAAATGTGATATAGTAAAATATAAGTATTTATTTGTATTAGAAAAAAGTAATAGGAAAATACCTTGACATTCATTCGGTGTGCCCAATAAGTAATTTAAAGACAATCTTTACAGAAAATAATTATATACCAGATCATAATAATAATAATAAAATCCTAAATGGGATGCATGACATTATTTATAAGTTTTTGTGCAGAACATGTCAGAGTGGTATTCTAAAAGCAATTCAAAATATATGCTATATATCTTTTTTCTTAATAAAACAAAGAATCATATAGTGCAAGTTATTATAAGATGCATAAGTAAATATTTTTAAATCACGAATGAGCATTTTAAAAGCATGAATGGAAGAAGCAGTTTAAATGTGCAACTACATTATAATGAAAAGAGATTCTGTAGTCCTTAATCAGCAATGTTGTAATGAATGTTTGTACTTAGACCTTTGAAGCAGATAGAAAGTGCTGTGACATTTAAACTTGAATCCCAACTTCAAATGAGTTACTCCTGCCTCCACAATCAATTTCATTTGAACAATATAACCATATTGCTCTATTGCTTATCGATTTCATTATAATATATTATGGATTTTTCACTTTCTTTCAGTTTTCATAAATCTTTTTTTAAGCTCTGACACCAACATTGGGCTGTCTGATCTGTGAAGAAAATGAGACAGAAAATCAAAATAAGATTTGTGGTAAAGGACACAGTGAAATCACTCACTCTGCTAACTTTTGGATTAGGCTGACCATCTTAACTGTCTGTTCTAAACATCATCCAGGGGTTAAGGATTTTGCTCAGGGGTCCAAAGAAAAAAATCACTCTTCCTACATTGGGAATCAAACCAGCAATTTTCCAGGCACAACATCCTAATTTGCTGAGCCACACACCACCCATTAGGTATTATTTAAAATAATTATAAAATGGACGGGAGATTGGTTTTACATTGCCTTTTTTATTTGAATGAATATGCTATGTGTAGTAGCCTCATGCCTTCAGCATTGGGGTATGAATCTCACCTCTCCTTTGTGTGGAATTAGCATCTCCTCTTTGTGATCTGTGGGTTTCCTTTATTAACTGTCCACTATCGTCCCTCAGTACAAACACATGAGTTAGGCTCACTGGTTTCTCAAAATCCCGTGTAATATGTGCCCTATAATGGACTGGCATCCCATCCAGGGTGTATCCTATACTTATGCCTTCTGCTCAGGGGCATCAGGGGGGCATGGATACCTGGGCAGATTCAGGGGGCCCCTTAAACACATAAAATTATACTTAAAATTGGGCAGGGTGGCCCAGAATCTCTAGCTATGCCCTGCATCTGCTGCCTGGTACAGACTCTAGGCACCCCCTACCCAAACCTGGATAAGCCATTACACCGGTGTTTGATAATCAGAATATAGTATCATTTTAGTACACCAGAAAAAAAGGAAATTATTGTCATTTCAGGTACAATATGAAATAATGTAAAAATATTTTAATATGAAACATTAAAAGTTCATAGTTTTCTTACCCTGGTTTTTCTGACTGATTATTTTCAGTTTCATTCTGCTCTGCTTCTGATGTCTTTTAATAAAAATACAAACCTTGTTAGAAAATAATGATCATAAAGGTAATCAATTTTTAACCCAGACATCCTATTAGCTGTGTTTTTGATACATTTTATACTTTGAAGGCTCTATTTAAAACTATTTGGTTAATTCAATTACCAATTAACACTCAGTGAATCAGTCAGTCAAATCAATACAATTGAATTATGAATTATAACTGTGGTGGCATAAAAAAATTTAATAAGTCCAATGCTCTAACTTTGGTAGCTACATTGAATCTTGTCAGGGTTAGCACCCGTCTGTCCGAGTCTTTCGTGTCTTCTCCCCATTTGGCCAGCAGGTGTCGCTGGCCATCCTGTCTTCCCTTTTGTCAGTCTTTAGAGTGTTTCCCCTACTCACTTGACAGCTGCATATTTTGCTTTGAACCTTGGTTGTGTTTTGCCTGTCTATATTATTCCCCAGTGCTAGATTCTGCCTATTGTTTTTAGGTTCCCTGTTCTCCCAGGTCCTTGAATTAATTATTAGTTTCATCTGTTGCCTGTTCTAGTACCAGTCCTTGAGTGTTCAACCTAATTGCTCATTGTTGTGCACCCTCCCTGACTGGTTAATTGTTTCATGTCTCATTCCTGCTGTGTCGTTACCCAGTTTGGTTGTATATTTAGATTCCTGCCTTGGTTCAGTTCCTCAGTGGGTCATTGCATTTCATGTGTATTTCAGTTGTATTCAGTATCTTAGAAGGTACCCTGTGTTGTGTTATTTGTACTTTGTTGCCTGCCTGCCTGCCTGCCCGTCCGCCCGCCCGCCCCTTGTTGCCCTGACCCCTTGCAGTTAGTCTTTGTTTTTCCCTTTGCCTTTTTGCCTTTTGACCCCTCATGGTCCGTTTTTGTTTTGTAGTGTTCCCAGTGTTTTTGGTTTTGTTAATAAATCCATGTGTTCCTGTGACCTGCTAGTGGATCATCACCTCCTTTCCGCGCCTGCACGATGCCCCGCCCCCGTGCCAGAACCGCCCGAGGCCATGACAGAATCTAGTCTCTTCCCTGATAGACACTGATCCATAAAAAATGTATAATTAGTATTCTTAATAGTACTTAAATATTTCCCATAATCCAAATGTTTAGTGCAGGTATCTTATATAGTTCCTAATATAAGTTTTGCTTTCGTTTTGCAGTAAATAACTAAAACATCTCTTTAAATCCTGGTGCAATTTCAATATGCAAAACAGTTTATAATTATTAAATAATTCAGATTCAATGAGAAATAAACTGACTATTTTTTCCAGGATTAAACATACATGTTTTACAACAGTTTATCAAAACTGGAAAATAAAAGGAAAATAAATTCATGTTATTGTGCTGCTAGATAGAAGTGCTTCTCATTGAATCACGACAACTTTGCTGTTACTAAGCAACATAAGGAATGTTTCTATATTCCTATATTTCAGTTACAGTAGGTATAGTTGTCTCTTCTTAATCATGTAAAATCCATTTGGCAAACGTTTTAGGCTGGGTCTTTATTTCTTGTACGAAAATAATCCCCTTCTCCACCTTCTGTATGTAAAAATTTTAAAGGCCTAATTGGAATGATCTAAATTAGCTGATCCCATTTTTATTGTTTTTTTCTGAATTTAATTCAATGAAATACCCTAAAACCCAACTGAATTACACTGGAACAGCCAGCCCTCCATCCTCAAGAAAAATCACAGGCCTCAGTTATTGAGGACCAAGAGAATTTTAAGAGAAACATATTCTTACATACTGAACCATGTGAAATAGCAAGTGTAATACTTACTTTACCCTTTTCACCTCTCAATTTACTTCCCCTTTCTGTCTTTCTGAGCACAGGAAAACCAGCACCAAAACCTGTTAAAATACAACAATTTGTAAAAAGATAGAAGGCAGTTATTCATGTATGCTACAGGAATACAGCCACAAAGACAAAAAACATTAAAGAATCAATATGCTTTCTCGTACTTGGAAGTTTTATAGTGGATGGTTCAACACTTTTGACTCCCTTTTCCTTTGATTCTTCTCCGTTTCTTTCAGCTCCTCCCCCACTTGATGTATCACATTTACCAGGAGAGACTGTAGCATCATCTGTAGTCTTCTGAAAGATTTAATTTATTTTGGTTGATTGGGTAAACTAATAAATAAATAAATGGTCTGTGTTTTAGTCATGTAGAAGACTAGTGCTCTGTCTTTGTCTTTTTTTTTTGTACCTCTATCAGCTTTACTCCTTTGTCTGTCTTCCTCAGGGCAGGCATTCCTGGGCCAAAACCTGAAGCATAAACTCAAGGCTGTGGGAAAAACTCATTCAATGGCAAAGATGACTGACCATGGTCAATCTCATACTCACTCTTTTTTACTCTCATTTCTTTGTTTTCTTTAATGATTCAAGACTCAAAATGTAAATATTAAAAACTAGGAAACCTAAAAATATACGCTTAACTATTACATACAGTGAATCTATGTCTCTAAATTGCCCCTAGTGTGTGATTGGTTTGTGTGTGCCCTGTGAAGGACTGCCATTCTGTCCCTGGTATCCTCATGTCCTGGCTCAATGTCATGCTGTATTGGATAAGCATTTGGAAAATGGGTGGATTGATCAATGCATGGATGGATATATGAGATATATGGATATTTTGCATAATCTCCATGAGACCAGGTTTGTCTGCTTCACATTACTCAATAGTTACCTGGCAGCTTCACTCCAACAGATCCTGCTGCCCACTTTTTTGTGGCTAGTGGCGCCCTGTCCTCAGGACCAAGATTTGGGGTTGGTGCCTTCATGGTCATATATAGGAATATAATTCAGTTCACAACTAAAGAGTACTGGCAATTTATAAGCTCTACAGTATAAATTCACAAATCAGTGTGTTACTTATAGGTTCCTCAGGGTGTGAGTCACTCTAATAAAGGCTGAGTTATACACTGGTATTTTGCTAGCCTGCAGTTTTTGCCATGGTTGCTGCTGTTCATTAAAAAAAACTGTTCATGCTATGGCTGCACGATATTGAAAAATTTCAGGTATCACAATGTGATTTTTTTTTTTTGTGATAAATATGTTTTAGCTAAATTAAACCCCCCACACTCAGCCAGCTAGTGTTTTGGTGGTGTAATTGCTGAGCAACACAGACACACCCCAGACGTGTAAATACCTGTCCTGTACCTTCTTCTCCCCTCTCCTCCTCTCTTCTTTCTGTTTTCTTCAGTATTGGAAACCCTGCACCAATACCTGTACAGCCAAGCAGTAAATACAAGGATGACCAATGAGAGAACTGCTGTGTATACTTCTGTAAAATGCTGAAGTAAGATTCCTGCAGTTAATTGTATAGAAGAACAAAATCTGAAGACCTCAGTACTCTCTAAATGTACCTTACCTGGCAGTTTGAATCGCATCATCTCTACTCCTCCCACCTTTATTCCAACTGGCTTTGTTGCTGCCTCCTCATCGAGTGTTGGTGGTGCAGAAGTGGGGCTTAAGGAAGGTATTTGGAGTAGAATGCGAGGGTCTTTGGGTGCGCGAACATGGCGATTCTTAAGAGCGATTCGGGACTTTTGTGCAGTGAAATCCAATGAGGGTGAATCCAGCTGTAAAGGAGATGCTCTCAATTTCTTATCATTAATGAAAGAACACTGTATCCTATGGATCCTGCTTGCAACTGCTTATTCTGGACTGAGTCAGATAGTGGTCTGGAACTGATCCCAGTAAGCAAAGGGCATGAAGCACAGGACACACAGCATAGACAGCATAAGGTACAATGCAAAGACACACCCTGGATAGAATGCCATACACACGGCTCACACATAATCATGCACTACAGGCTATTCAGCAATGCCAGTTAAGCTAGCCACATGTCATTGGACCCTGGGAGAACAGTACAGAGGGAGAACTTGCAAGCTAAACACAAAGAGCAGAAATCTGAGAAAACAGAAACAATGGACCATGAAGCTTAACTTCAAGATTTTAATAATTCTAACAACCTCTGACATTTTCTGATCATTTTTGCACTGTTAAAATGCATGCATGTGTTCTGGGGGAATTAAAGCAACGTAGTCCCTTCGTTTGTCCATGTAAGGACATTCTGATTTTGCAGAGTTCTATGTGTCCCTAGGTCAACAAGGGAAGGGCTTGCATTATTCCTCTTTAACCAATCACAGTCGTCATCGTATGACATCACCACATTTGCAATTTTTTTTCTCATTTTCAAACTCAAGGGTTTCCACCATCAAGGAATCATTATGTGGCTCAACAAGCTAAGCCTATCTGCTTGTGTTTATGAAATTTCAAGCCTTGCTATTATTATTATTATTATTATTCTTATTAACATTTTAATTATTATTGCTATTATCATCATGAAATAAAAACCCACCCTTACATTGCTCCACACAGCCTTTGCAGGTAAGTATATTCCTATGCTTTGTCCACTCCCTTGTTTACCCAATGACACACTGAACTTGGCAAAATCAGGACATGCATCCACATAAAACTGACTGCTTTAGCAGTAGAACTGAACTCCAAAAAAGTGGTTAAATGTTTGGATGATCAATCTTACCTGAAGGTTAAATTCTTCTTCATTTTCATGGGTCCTTTTCTGAATTCTTTTTTTGCCCACTCCATCCTTTGTAATCTGCTTTCTTCCCTCATTTCCATCTGTTTCTTCATTCACGATTCTTGTTCTGGATGGTCCTGTAATTTCTGCCAACAGTTTCCCGTGTTCACTTGTTTTGTGCAATTTTGCATCACTGAATTGACTCTGAATCTCTTTTGCCTTTGTAAAAATTTCATCTTCTTCTAATTTTACACCCTTTTCGATTTTCAGCTGTATTTTTGGTCTTTGTCCTTCTGTTGTGCTCATTGTACATTCATTGATATCCCTTCCACTCTCTGCTCCCCTTATTCCTCCTCTGTCCACAGCATAAGGAGTGTCACCACTTTGACTCCCATCATTATTTATGGTTTCTTCTGTCTTTTCTATTGCCCATCCATCTCTAAGTGTAATACCCTCTGTTTCAATGTTTGCACTAAATTCTTCGATAAGTTCTGATTTAGTGGCTGGAGCCACATTCAAATCCATTCCATCTCCCTCTTCCATTGTTTTTATGTCTACATTTTCATCTGACACATGCCCTTCATCTTTAGTTTCTCCTACTATCAATATGGTTTGCTGTTTTTCAAGACATTCATTGTCACGTTCTTCCTTTTTGATTTCCTGTTCTTCAGCTACTTTGAACAAATCAATTATGTGAGAATTCCTCCCAAAAATGTTGTCTTCATATATTCGAGGTTCTTCTGTTTGATGAAAATCTGATTTTGTTTCATTCTCTTTGCTCATATCTAATGCTTCATGGAATATGTTGATATTCTCATAAGGTTGTACCTCTGTAGATATATCAAGTATTTCTTGTTCTTTTACCTCATATACATTTTCTCTATGTTTCCTATCATCTTGCAATTCTGTCACTGAGATCTCTAAATTTTTTTCTTCTCTTAAATTTTGTACATTTACGTCACATGTTTCAGATTCTCCAACATCTATCCAGGATACTGCTACTTCTTCAGTTATCTTATTCTCTTCTCTCCATCTCTCTTCATGAAGGATTTCTGGGTCTCTCATTCCCACAGAAGCATTATTCTCTTCTTTTTCTGACTCAGATAAACATGTTTCACTTTCTCCATCCTCTACACCTGCTGCAATTACATCTGATTCCTCTATATTTTCTGTTACTGATCCTTGGTTTTTGTTTTCTTCATCCAGCACATCTCTCAATTTGTCCACATCTCCTTCCTCTTCAACCCTCTCTTCTTCTCTTTCTTGCATTTTTATCTCTACCATTTCATTCAGTTCTGCTCCACTATTTTCCTCCTCCCATTTGACTTTGTCTGACTCTCCATCCTCCATACTGACCTCAGCTCCAACTACCTTTTCTTCTGAAGATCTTTCCTCTCTTTCTCTTTCTTTGTACTCCTTTCCCTCATGGTTTATATCATTCTTCCATTCTGTTCCTGATATCTCGTTGTTTTCCTCAGCTGCTTCTTTGTTTGCCTCCACTGATTCTCCAACATCCACCCCGGATGCTGCTACTTCTTCATTTATCTTACTCTCTTCTCTCCATCTCTCTTCATGGAGGATTTCTGTGTCTCTCATTCCCTGTTCATCATTTTCTTCTTTTTCTGACTCAGATAAACATCTTTCCCTTTCTCCATCCTCTCCACCTTCTTCAGTTACCTCTGATTCCCCTATGTTTTCTGTTACTGATCCTTGATTTTTGTTTTCTTCATCCAGCTCATCTCTCAATTTGTCCACATCTCCTTCCTCTTCTACCCTCTCCTTCTCTGTTTCAAACTGCCACATGTTTAATGTGAAAACACCTTCTGGTAAAATAACTTTATCTTTGCTTTTCTCGTATCCTTGTTTTGCATTCTCTTCCACTTCAGTAGATTCTTCCTCTCTTTGGAACTCATCTTGTCCTGCCACCTGTGTTTTTCTCATCTCTTCCTCTCCTTCTCCTGCCATGATTGTTTCATCTTTTATTTCAGGTTCCATCAGCAGAAGCTTTTCTTGTACTCCCCCCACTACCATTTCATTCTTTTCTGCTCCTCTATAATCTTTCTCCTCTCTTACTTTGTCTGACTTTCCATTTTTCATACTGACCTCGGCTCCAGTTGGCTCTTCTTTGGAAAATCTTTCCTCTCTTTCTCTTTCTTTGTACTCCTTTCCCTCATGGTTTATATCATCCTTCCATTCTGTTCCTGATATTGCTTTGTTTTCTTCAGCTGCTTCCTTGTTTGCCTCCACTGATTCTCCAACATCCACCCCGGATGCTGCTACTTCTTCATTTATCTTACT
>JAODJW010000094.1:33013964-33034006 GCA_026777045.1 Hyperopisus bebe
AACAAAAAGCAAGATTTTTTGCTTAGCCGGACAACTTGTCGGATTTAAGGTACCTCAGTTTAAATGGTCTTTATCTTGTTCACTTACAATTAGCCCGAACTACCATAAATTTGACAAATAATCCGACTAATCATGAAATCCAATTGTAGCCTGGTTAATTGCCATTGTTAGCAATATCAGTTAACACATTACAGTGCTTTATGTATAAAACTCCATAGCAACACGTCCACAGATAAGTTGGACGGTATAGTGTGTGCGACCAATTTAATGGGGTACAAATGAGAAGCAGTGCTTAAACAGTATAAAACTACAACTTTCCTTTCTGTTGATAAAGGGCGCAGCCATCTTGGATTCTGAACTCGGAGCCTCTGTGCTGATCCAAGATATTTCTTGGATCTCTGAGAAACGGGAGCGCACATATCGTCACTTTCGGCTTCAAAACTCTGGAATCTGACTCAGAATACGAGTTCCGAGGGCAAATGGAACGCACCAAAACTCCCATTTCTATGTCTTTTTGTTCTGAGCAAATATGTGTACTTACTATAAAGATCAAGCTGAACCAACAGACTGGGGCCTTACATTTTGAAAATATATTTGGGATTGTGTGATCTACTTCCAGGTGCCTCTCTGCTGCAGGGATAAATACAGCACTGAAAAAAACCACTGGAACATTTTTTGTTTCATTTCTCAATTTATGGGTGTTTGTCTGTGAATAATGTACAGTAAAATCTTGGATTATGAGTAACTTGGCCTGCGAGTGTTTTGCAAGACAAGCAAAAATTTTAAATACATTTCAACTTGATAAACGAGCAAGGTCTTGCAATACGAGTATTATGTATACGCTTTGTCTGCTGATCGTCACGTGATCACAACTGAGCCAATGTTTCTTCTCTCTCTCTGTCTGTCTCTCTCTCTCGCTGTGGAATTGTGGGTAATCATCTCCCATGCTTGGTCTCAGACAGCGTGCTTCACTCATAAAGTCAAAATTTAGCAGAAAAGCACCACCCAAATAAGGGTGTAGCAGTGCGAGCGATTAATCTGTTTAATGACAATGCAATGTCCACATTTCTGCGAAAAGGAGGCAAAAGCGGCTGTCATTGGATATAGGTTCCTTGTTAAAGTCACACAAAAACAAAAAGATTCCCTTGAACCAACAGATAGCAGTGATTCCGTTAGTTATAGTGAAAGTCGTCCTACAAAATAACCCTCCTCTTCTCTCTCTCGTGTCCCTCACCATCCACGATTCATTTCAAAGATAAAGTGCAGGTTAATTTCTTTTATGTATTTCTACTTTATATTTTGTATTAATCGTGTTTATATGAACGTTTTTGAGTAGTGGAACAAATCATCTGAGTTTCCATAATTTCTTATGGGAAATTTGCTTTGATATATGAGCGTTTTGGATTACAAGCACATTTCCAGAACAAATTATACTCGCAAACCAAGGTGCCACTGTATATATATTATTTGTAAACTGCAGCCTGATGCTTCTCATTAAGGAGTAGTTTCTCATTAATGAAGGGCTTCTTCCTTGCTTTATGGGACTTCAGTCCTGTTTCTAGGTGCCTGATACCAACTGTCCTAGTAATGCGCTTCACACCACTTAATGTTTCCCATTCCCTTTCAAGGTAACGTGATGTCATCCTCTAATTCATGAGAAATTGTCAGATAAGTATGCAACATGGCAACCTGGAGTCCTGTATAGAATGGAATACTGAGCTTTGAACAGCTCATTGTCAAACCTGGATTATGAACTCCCATTGATCCTTGCTGCTTTAGATGAAGTTTGCATGAAGACTGCTATCACTGCTCATGAAGGAGATGACATTTATTACCACCAGAGGGCACTATGTACATCCAGTTACTTGTCTTCCAATACTTTATGCATGATATTTTTTGTGATATTAAAAACCAGTCTGATTATTGTAACAGACTGCTGTATATGTCACCGGATAATGGATACCCTGGAAAGTTTCAGCATCGCACCACAGGACAATGACTCCTGCACAATTAAGTGAAATAATCGTGAAAATCTCCAGGCAGGGCTTTGGGCTCACCAGACTCTTCCGGCTGCATCCAGATTGGCCGAAAGGCCACGTTTAATCAGTGGAAGGGGAAGAGAGGCCACAGAGAGTCCTCATACCACTAAGGCTCTGTTTTTCACCGACTGACAAAGCCAACTCAGGGAACAAGGAAAAGGTTTGGGCCTGCCATGTCCTGACTGGCACGGTGCAGCATTCCCCTCACTGCCTGATTCAGTACTTTCCCCCCTCATTATAACTTAAATGTATAAAAACAAAACAAAACAGAGGGCTCACTGACACTTGTGTGACATGTCATCAGTCCCATATCGCAGTATATTGATGACCTATTTATCTGTTCCACTGATCATCAGCTGTATGCTGTAATTTTACATTTATTGAGCACACACTTTTGTCCAAAGTGAGGCAAATAGTACATAATTAGGCTTTTTTTTTCATTCACAGTCATGTTGTCCTTGCTCATAAAATGTCAAGGTCCACACTTCACCTTGACAATTTGATCTGTCTAACTCAGTTTCGGTGTCTGATGCTATCCTGCCCTCCTCCTGCATTGTTGTTCCTGTCAAATGTGCTTTAATGGATGTAATTCGGGAGACACATCCTTACGGATCCACCGGCTCCAGAAACACCAGATAGTTTGAATCATGTGCGGGCAGGTATTTGCCCTCATCTCCTGCAGCGGATTCACACTGAACTCAGTTTAGGACACCCAAGAATTACTCATACCACAACTGTTAAGAAGATTAATCTTGCCCTTTTTGTACCCTGTCCATGGTCCCATGGAAGTTCTTGACAGCTTAGTTGGTACAGATGCCAATCCCACACAAACACTAGTACCTTATTGTTATATGACCAACTTACAGTACCTGCTTTTGATTTTTACTATAACTTTGGTTATTGTGGATCATTTTTATCCATGCTTCATTTTTGTGCCAGGATCACGAAACGCTCAGGATTCAGCAAAATGTATCTTCTTTCAGTAATTTAGGATTTTGCTGTATATCTGAGGACAGGGGAATAGTTAGAGGTGAATAGATAGGGGGGCTGAGTCTTTACAAGGAGGGTTGATGGCAAGCGATTTATGACTTAAGCCAGTAAATACACATTTATTTACTAAAAAATATTTGGGGGGGGGGGGGTTAAAGCCCCCCTAAAATACTCCTAAGATGCCCCTGCCTGAGGACTTTGTCTCAGATTTTCTGACTCCTAATTCTTGGATTACATCTTTGGTACTGGTTATTTATCATAATTGGTAACTTATTGGTAACCTAAATAACTTCAAATTTGTCACTGGCTCCTTATCTTTCAGAATCATGATTATTAATTTTCTTGTGAGCTCTGAAGTCTATGGTGTTTTTTCATGCTTCTGTCTCTTTATGGCTGTTCTTATAATGGAAAAGGAAGTAGATGTTCACACTAGCACACCTCTTTGTGTTAAATAAACAGTACAGACAGCATGTAACTTGTAGTCCAGAAACATTACTTAGGCCTGTCTTGCTCCCTGTCTGAGTCTATAAGCAACATTTTATCTTGAGCTCAGAATACACTAATTAATTTGTTTATGACCCCAGATTTTATACCGTGTTTTAAACAATTATAATAAATGTTACTCTAAAAAGTAAATTTATACATACACACATAATATGGACAAAAGCATTGGGACACCTGGCCATTACACCTACAGGAACTTTTATGACATTCCATTCTAAATACATTCATCCATCCATCCCTGTAACTGCTTAATCCCAAATGGGGTTGTGGGGGGGTCCTAGAGCCTATCTCAGGGACAATGGATGCAGACAGGAACCAACCTGGGCCAGTTGCTAACCACTGCACCACTGTGCCACCCCCATTTGCAATCCATAGGGATCAATATGGAGTTTGTCCCCCCTTTGCAGCTAGAACAGCTGCCACTCTTCTATGAAGGATTTCCACAAGATTTTGGAGTGCAACTGTGGCAATTTTTGCCCATTCATCCAGGAGACCATTTATGAGGTTAGGCACTGATGTTGGACGAGAAAGCCTAGCTCGCAGTCTCCGCTCTAATTCATCCCAAAGTTGCTCTGTTGGGTTGAGGTCAGGGCTCTGTGCAGAACAGTCAAGCTCCTCCACACCCAACTCACCGAACCAACCACAGGACCTGTCATGCTAGAACAGAAAAGGGCCTTTCCCAAGCTGTTATCACAAAGTTGGAAACATAGAGGGCCGGTTTCCCGAACAAGGATTAAGACTAGTCTTGGACTAAATTGCCGTTTCAAAGGAGAATCACCATTGTAACTCAAAGCTAGTCTAGGCTTAGGCTTAATCCTTGACTGGGAAACTGGCCAAGAATTATCCAAAATGTCTTGGTATGATTATCTGAATGGAGACTGTGAGCCAGGCCCTACTCAGCCCAAACCATAACCCTATGTAACCAAGCAAAATACAAGAGTTTTTGCATTTTTAGTTTTTTCATTGCAGTCACACATTTTTATTAAATTGAGTTTTCCCTTATGGGGGACCAGTTTCCTGGTCCCCCATAAGGGAAAACTCAATTTAATAAAAAAGGGTTTTCATCACTTCGTGGAGACATTGTGTCCCCATAAGGTAAGGTATACCTGCTCACAAGCACACAGACACAAATACACACAGACACAGACACAGACACACACACACACACACACACACACATAAACGCACACACCACACAGGTTTGTAATTATATCTTTGTGGGGACTCTCCTTTCATTTTTAACTCTAATCACAACATGACACCCTTAACCCTTACCCAGCCTTAACATTAACCAAGTAACCAAACAAAATATGAGACTTTTGGGATTTTTACTGTTTTGATTGCATTTACAGATCTTTCTGGGGACCTGGAAAATGGACCCCACAATGTAAAAAAAACAGGTTTTTATTAAATTGTGGGGGACATTTGGTCCCCACAGTGTAATATAAACCCAATCCACACACACATATAATTTCTAGTAACTCTATATGAGAAAAGAATTCGCACCAGGAATCCATAGACATTCAAGCAGCCTGCAAGGAAGATGTTCCCCAACTGGTAGGGTTCCTGAGATCAGAAACGTAATTACTCCTGTGGTTCTAAAAGAAAAAAACACAACAGCAACAGTGAATGCCACTTTCAGGAAATCAGAGTGTGGCATGGATATACTTCTAAAGCACAATGTGTATTTAAACTTATGTTGGATAATCTACGGTGTTTCCACCTTCAATCATTAATTTTATGGATGCCTTGATAACTATAAATAGAGGCAAAACACTAGTATACACAGGAACACCCCCCAAAACAAGGATTCAACATTACTACCACTAAGGGAGTGGCACATTTTGAAATTCTTCCTTTCAAAGCATCATCATAGCATTGATAATTACCCATCCATGTCAGGTGCACAGGCAGAGGAAGTCTGGGGTGAGTGATCTCCACGGTTACCCTGAGTCTTTCCTCACCCTTTCCCATATGGACAATATTTACTTGGGAAAGGTCACTTTCTCTCTTCCTTTCTTCCTGTTGTTCATCTGCCCTGTCTTCTCTCTGTTTCGCGCGCTTCACTATTGGTGTCCCAGGTCTGTTTCTGGTCTTTTTAATCCATAGGTGCTCTACATCATCCATAAGCTTCATATCTATTGGACTGTAATCCGAAGTGGCATCCTTTGTAGCTGCATTTTTCAAGATGTGAAACTGGGGTAAGCATAACTCTATGTTATTCATAAACTTCTCTCTACAAAAACCAGATGCCTTAGAGTTATTCTCTATAACATGCTATATAGATGTGTATTCCAGGGCTCCAAATATTAATTCAGAAATGTTAAATCACATATGTTAGGATGTTAGCATCTATTACGGATGCCACTTAATGGATAATCTCACACCTGTGTACTGCACGCATGATGCAAGGTGGCTGCTCTAGCCAATGTTAGCTCTAATGATGAAGAGTCGCCATGACATGTCACTGAAGGGCCCCTTACTCTGTGGAGACCCCATGCAGTGAGCACCTGCCACAGGGCGCCTTCCTGTCCCTGTCCTCCTCTCCAGGGTACACATACTCTTTAGCTGCCTGCTTCCATCATTCCCATCCTCCTCGCTTTCTGTTGAGATGAGGGGAGACAGAGTGGCGCCTCCAGCTGCCCACAAAAGGGTGGTGTACTGATGCCCCCCTGACAACAGCAGAGAAAACTCCCCAACACCCCCCGTTTTCCACTGAACAGAGAGAGACGATGGAATAATGGGAAGGGCTGTAAGAGAAGAGACACGCTTATAAATAAAGGCTTATTGTCATTATAACGTGGTGTGTGATGTCATAATTAAACAGAATCAGCATAACATTTTGTAGGAACCTGATGAAATAATCACCTATGTGCCTCTGTCTCCAGTGTTTCTCAATGGGCTCCTGTAAAGAGCAGTGCATCACTCTGCAAACAATATCTCTCTCACTCTTCTCCACCTTTGTTTTGTGCTGTCCGATCCTCAGAGTGGCAGTCACACGGTAAGTCCTGCCATCAGTAAGTAGGGGTCCCCAGGAATCTTTGCCCTCCATTATCTCTTGCTCCCCGTCTTCCCACCAGGTGATGGAGATTTCGGGTGGAAAAAAGCCTGTGATTTCACACTGTAAAGTGACAGATTCCTCCGGAGAAGATGTGTATGCAGAGCAAGAGGAGATTTCAGACACAATAGGTATTTTTATGAAACCTGTGAAATAAATACACCATCATTTAGGTAAACACTTGTATTTTGGGTCATTTTTCTCAAATTGGGTAAACTGCTTTACCCCAAAATTGAAGCTGTATTACCCCCCAATTTTTTTTTTTGTTTTATCAAATTATTTTATTTTTCTGAATGCATAGACAAACAGATTTGTATCAGCAAACTCATATTACATTCAGAAAATAACATGACTCATATCTTTGGGGGGTGGGAAGTACCTGGGGTGGTACAGAATCTCATAAGATGGTCATTTTGAGGGCCCCTCCTATGGCGCATGTTTTCTCTCTAAAGTCTCTGAGGTCTTATGATTGTCAGTCTCAGTCCCTGCCTGGACAGCAGGTGTCATTGATTACCCCTTTCCAAGTGTTTGAGTCCTTCGTGATCATGACTCTCACCTGTGTCTTGTTGCTCCCTATTGTTAGTCATTGATTGCAGTTGGCCTACACCTGTCCTACGTCTTTCCCTCGTTATCCATATATACATGTGCCTTCCCTTGCCTTTGTTACTAGTTGGTCATTGTTTGTAGTTGTTGTTTTGTGTTTGCTGCTGTTTGCTATTGTTATCCCTGGGTTAGTTTTGTCATTTACTTTGTTTTTTGACCTCTTGTGGTCCGTTTGTTTCCTGTGTTCTTTCTGAGTTTTAATAAAGTCCTGTTATGTGAACCACAAAGTGGATTGTCCATCCTTCATCATGCCCATCTGCAAATGATCTCTCTCAGTTTGCTTAAAACTACATGTTCCCAGAATGAAAATGGTGTACATCATGCCTCATTTCACATTTACACACCTGGAGTCTGTCGTATGATTGGCACCTTCATAGCCATGTGGTGCACTGTGACCCACACCTTGGTCTGGCCTTTCTCCAGCTCTTCCAGAGGTAGTTTGCACTGGCTGACAGCAGAGAAGCATCCCTGGATACTTGGATGGGGAGTGGCGAGCGACAGTGGTGGCGCTATGGGGCTGAGCTCTCCCCCCTGACAAAACCATCGGAAGGTGATGAGGGCGGGATGAAACTGAGAGGCTTCTACTGTAAGAGTGACAACACCTGGGGAGTTGGAGCAGAGGGATTTCAGGAAGAAACGTTAAGAGAAGAATAAATGTTAGAAAGCACATTTACCCAACACTGATTTGCCAGCAGTACCTCCAGGTCAAAAAAAAAGCTCCACGATTAAAATTGTTTGCCTGGATCTGCATGGAAGAGATAGTGAGCTGTTACCTGTGTCGTCAGCTGGTTCTGAAAATTTAATCTCTGACACTTCTGGGGCAGCTGAAAAAAGCAGGAATAGTCTCAAGACTAAAGAGTGCCAGACTCAAGAGCACTGGAGATAAATAAAACACTACAAAACAGCATATGGGGAAAGTGTCAAAAGGACATGGGTGGCAAAGACTCTACACACAGGTAAACTTTTACAGAGAGAGACTGTTATGTTGTGGGCACAGAACATATTTTTCTTACCTAACAGCATTAACTTGTCTGACACTCTCTCTGCTACCACTTGGTCTTTCCCCTTATAGGAGATTTGGCATTTAAAGATGGCGCCTTTGTGAAGAGCAATATCGGGGATGAATGTGACAGATGAGAAGAGCTGCATTGTGCGGCTGTTTCCTGATGGAATGGGGTACTGCGTGTGTAGCTTGTAATATCCAAATTTTCCATTTGGGGGCAGCAATAGATTTTTTTCATTTTCTGGCAAACAGAGAAGGTAAGAAAAAGGACTTGCTGATATAAATTGTACAAGAAAGGAAAGAAGAAAGAAATACAAGTGGGGAAGGGTTAAGAACGGCTTAAAGGTATAAATAAAAAGAAATGCATGCACGTTAAGTATGAACTGATGACAGAGGTAAATACTGCTTACACTTGTAATATTTTACACTATCAGCACAATAAGGTGACCAAAATAATGGTGACCTCACCATGTTCAGGGGCTTATTACTTTAAAGATATTTTCATGTAAAATGTCTTTCAAAAATGATTAAAGGTCAAATTGCTAATAAAACTTAATTTGATGCTCCCAAAGGATGATAGTTAACTTAGTACATTCATACTGGAAATGTAAGATATACTATAGTCTGGCTTTCACAAACAAAGGAGGCAAAAATGACAAACAGAAGTTCAGGTTAAGGTCATGGTCATATCCTGTTATAACTGTGCTTTCATGCACTGAATGTAGGACAGTTTTATGAAGATAATGAAAGAAATTAAGCTTGAATAAATAGAGGGAATCCTTTGTATATTTCCCAGACTTGTTAAATACATTAATCTGATGGTACAATGCAGTGAGATCAGCTACTGAAATGTTAAACCTAGCAGCCAAAATAATATGACGAAACTGAGGACACTGGAGGATGCTACAGGATACCTGTGGGTGATCAGCTGGGTTCTCAAATAACAGAAGTAAATGCCAATATTGGAATAGAGACAACAGTGGAAAATTCTAACAACAGCAACAATGCTACATGCTCCTGAATGGATAATGTACATAGACAATGTTTTTTTTTTGCTCTTTGTCTATGATATACCTGGGGTCCAACTACAACAGTTTGAGAAAAAACAGGCTGGTACCTGTTGGTGCTCTTTGAGAAGTGTCTGAGATAGGTATGTCATTTAGGAACCAAGTAACCTGCACCCTGTCCACCCTCCTGCCTTCCACGCTGATGGTTACTCTGCCCTTTTTTCCCACTATAACTCGGGGGGGCAGGATTATGCCTGATACAACCAGGGATTTCTCTTTCTCTGAACAGGAAAAGACAAGTTAGTGCAGTGTGAAAAACAGTATTCAATCCAAAACCTACACTAGAATATTTAAAGCTGGAGTTCTGCACCCCAGGTCTAATGCAAATTGTTTTTTTTACATCATAGCCAAGTACTTCAAGGAAATTTTCTGTGGGAATAATAACATATCTGTAATACTATATGTCCGTGGCACAGCGTGGCCCAGCAGGTCAGCATGCTGTGCCTGTGATCAGGAGGTCGCCAGGGTCAGCAGAGTGATGTCACCATTAGGCTCCTGAGCAAGGCCCTTAAGACCCAATTGCTGCAGGGACTGACCCTGCTAAATCGAATATATGTTGCTGTGGATAAAAGCATCTGCAAAATAAATGAAATGTACAGTGCTGCATAGTAATGTGCTATATGCAACATACGATTTCATCCATAACTTTACTCCTGAAGAGGGTAATGCACAAGACAGCGGTACACCCCTGGACTGGATGACAGTCCATTGCAGAGCATGCACACACACACACACACACACACACACACACAGCCCAGCTGCATGTCTTTGGACTACAGGATAAATAAGAAAACCATGTCACATGGGGAAAACATACAAAGTCACATACAGATACAGGCAGGTCGGAGCCTCCCAGTACTGTTTCAATTGTATTATATCTACTGGGGGCAGCGTGTGGCTCAGTGGGCTAAGCCAGTGTGCCTGTAATCACAAGGTCACTGGTTCAAACCCAGCCTCAGCATGTCTGCAGGGCCTTGAGCAAGGTCCTTAACCCCCAGCTCCCTGGGTGCCCCCCCAGGTGGCTGCCCTTCATGGACAGCTTGCTCTACAAAGAACAAGTTGAGGAAGGCATAAAAAGAATTTCCCCATGAGGGACAATAAAGGATTGATTATTATTATTGGTTCTTGTTGTACAACATTTAAGTAGGAAACTCAGAGAAGCATAGGGGGGGGTCATGCAAACATGCCCACACACAGAGTGGGAAGAGAATCAAACCAACCATGCTAGAGGCTGCAGTGCTTAAACACTCATTAACAATACACCAATCTGTTTGTTAATTATAGATCTATGGGGTCACAGAATAACGGAGCTCTGAAGTGGTGGTGACTGGACAAACCTACCATCCCTTTTCTTCCATGAGAATCCAAAGCAGAGCAAGAAAATCATAGCCAGAGAAATGATAATAACGGCCACCGATGCCTTGGCAGACTTAGTCATTACTGGTTCTTTTGCTGTTGGGAGAGAGATAATGGTGTCTCTTCTGCAGAGAAACAGCCTGTATGTAAAGTATAACAGAGGAATACGATACTGAAATTTGGGAAACCCAGGTGTTAAGAACAATACCATTTGGACCAGTGGCAGAGAGAGTCATGGTGGCGGAGACTGATTCAGTGACAGCGGGGTGCCGCACAGCACACTGGACCTCAGTGCCTCTCCTCATGTCTTCAGCTCTCAGAGTATAGAAGTGGCGAGTGTGGAAGGAACCTCCAGGGCCAGGCCAGGCTACTGGCATGTCAGGCACCAGCGAGCCATTTTGGAACCAGGAGACAGAGATTTCCTCAGGGTAAAATCCCTCGATATCGCAGGAGAGAGTGACGGGGGAAAATTGTGAGGTAAGGGGAAGGGCGGAGAGGGTGACAGTAGGAAGATCTGACAGGAGCAAGGAAAAATAAAGAGACGTCATCGGCATAAGCCTTTCATCTCACCTTTTAAATTAATGAAAACTAATAACATTCACAAGTAACAGCAGGCCAGAAACAAAGTCGAGTCCAAAACAAGAACTAGAAATAAATGACGGTGCAAGAAATAGGAACAGGCAACCTATCCAGGCACTTACATATTAAATTGAGATGGAAGTTCAAGACAATGGGTTCTTCTGATGCAGTGTGTTTCACCACACAGCTGAAGTTCACATCCTTGTCCTGGTCAGTGGGTGTTAGTATCAGGCTGCTGACTGCCCAGAAGAACCCACTGCTGGTTCTGTTGACTGCTGTTATGCTCTCTGGGGGTTTCACCATAACACCTGCTCGAACCCAGGTGAAATCAATCAGCGGGGGGGTGAAATGCTCTGCCCAGCACTCTATCCTGCTGGGCCTGTGGATAACAGCCACCGTAGAGGGAATGGAGAGAGAGGGCAGGGCTGGCAGGGAGGCACAGAACTCAGTTATCAGATGAATCTGTTATAATGGAGACATCTATACATTCAAAGAGGTATTCAGAATACACATACTGTATAACAAAAACTGAGACTATTAAGGATTGTAGGCTAATTATTCAACTGTTCTTTTTTGCTGAAAATGCAATGTGACCTTCACCTTCCCACATAATGGTCAAAGGTCCAACCAATGTAAGAGCCGGACATACCTAAAATGCATAGTGTTACACTGACTGAATACAGCAGAGTGTGGTTGTAGCTGATACTACACACATATTCCCCCTGCTTGCTGGCTGAGACGCTATGCAGAGTCAATGAGAAAGCCCCAGTTTCCAGGGTTCCAGCCTCCAAGCTGTACCCCTCTTCAGTGCGATTGCCATCTGCTCCAGAAGATGCTATTACTGATCCATTGTGGAGCCAGCTAACCCCCAGCAGAAAGATGTTTTTGTTCAGCTCTATCTCATCTCCTTCAACATTACAGGGCAGAAGTACTGATGAATTAGGATGAGCCCAGATATCTGTAAGAGAAACTGTCAGGAAGAAGCAGACTTCAATATTATAACAAAAACTTATTATAAAAGAGTTATGTCTTTGCTAAATGTCTTTAAATTAGCCATAATCTATGTGTGAGTGTGTGTCCTGCAATGGCACATCATCTGGTTACAGAAGATGGGTGGAACATCAAAGGATAAACCCCACTGATGGCAGAATATATACTGCGCATAACAGCTCTGCCAGGATAATAATAAAAGTTAAAAGGTCAACATCCATTCATGATTGATTTTCCAATACATTGTCACAGCCTGCAGCCTATTCCAGGAATCTCAGAGTGTGAACCACTGAACACCTTGGCATAATGTCATATCTTTACAGCACATATACACACACACGCTAGGGGCAGTTGAGTGACAGCAGTTAATTAAAACTGAATATTTTCAGGTTGTGGGTTTGAGTAAAACTCATGCAAACATGCAAAATTCCACATACAAAGCTGAGCCAAACATTAAACCCACCACCCTAAAGGTGTGAGGTCACAGATTTATCCAGCAAGCCACCACAACACCTGCAAATGGCCAGCTTCTCAGCACTCCTTCCTCTTTTTCTTTATCTTTTGGAGGAGTGATTCAGTGACTATAACATTGGCAGCAGTGACTATAGTAATAGGCGTAAAAGTTGTTTGCAAAAAAGGAGTTGGTCAAGATGCATAATTAAAAAAGACTCAATACTGACTAAGCAATTAAAGTCACAATAGTTGCAATGATGCAAGTATCTGGATGCAATGAAGGGACAAAGAAACTAAAAGAAAGGGGTAAAATATATATTTAAAATAACATTTATTTAGTGATATTTATTTATTATAAGGGCTACTGTAGTTTTTAATATTCACACATAACTATGAGTAATTCTTTCATGCCTCATATCTGACTCACACACACTAATGAAAACCTGACATTTCCAAAAATCTGCATTTCTTAAATGCTATATATAATGCAATCAATAACTGCAGTTACGCAATAACTGGTACAGCCCACAATGTGTGTCTAATGAAAAGACAGAGATGTACTGAACAGCTAATTATCATGTCACTGGCAACAGTAATCAGAGCAAAAGATTCAGGCAGGTATGTGTAAGTATTTTATGGAAATTCCATCAACAAGCTTTCTCTGTAGAACTAACAGTGTGTCACAATCCCACAAGAACAGACAAGAACAAAAAGGCAAAAGGTAAAATATCAGCAGCCCATTTCCTTGCCTCCAAAGTGTAACCTAAAAATTTACTTCTGCAGAAATGTTGTGTTTATAATGATAAATTCACACTTATAAAACAAAATACATTCTAAATACATTCTCATTGCTCAATATATGTAAAATTTTACTGCTACTCTAGTTCTACAGCGTACTGTGTCAAAACACAATTGCATCTGTACTATGAAAATCAGCTGAAAATCTAAACTTTTAACATATTTAATGAATATTTAATAGTAATTCGCAAAGAAAGCATGATTAAATAGTACTTACCATGTTTTATTACAGTCAAAAGGCAGAAATAGACAAGGACTTTAAACTTCATTGCCTCTGATTTGTGCAGAACTAAATCCTTATCTTTTCCTGTCACACACGGACATATATATATAAAGAGTGAAACGGGGGAGGGCTATGTGGGTAGACACACAGGTAATTAAGACGTACTGCATTTATCGCTTAAATATATGTACACTTTGGTACAGCATGTAGAATATATTTACATTTTACTAGTCAAGGAATAATATACAATAAAGGTACTATTTTGTAATGTTATCACGGTGCACGAACACAGTAAACTGTTGTAACTTACATTAATGCAAAATTACACAATGGGAGAGTAGTCACTTTTTATTAGTCTGTTTCTGTGCTATCACATTCCATGTAGCAATAATCAATCTGTTATTATTGTTAAATATTAACCTTGAGGAGGTGACTGTAGTTTGGACTAAGTTAATCCTATAATTTCAACCCAGATACATGTAAATAACTGCTGGAATATTGAAAAATGCCATCACTTACCTGTAGTACAGTTCACTGGACTATGCATTAGAAATTTTACAATAACACAAATTCTGTTTTACGTTCTAGTGCTACACTATCGGATAATTTAGTGATAATATCCACAAATATCCGTATGAACAACAGCAGAAACTTTTTTGTTGTTATATATGACTCATCATAATTTAAAAAATGTACTTTTGTAAATAACACAGGCATTGGTCTATTGCGCAGTGGAAAGAATAATATAGTCAGAGGACAATTTGCCCTTCATCCCATTCTGAAAAAGCAGACATGTCTAATACGTAGCCAAAGACGCCAAAAGGCTTGAGTGTCTGATTGCCACACAGAGTGGTTCTGGCAGGTCTGTGGGTGTGGAGTGCAGGTTTTTTTTGTTGTTTTTTTTGCATGCTTTATGTCTACTCAAACCCCCAGAGGCCACCTGAAACAAAACAGTGAAGCATTTTTGTCCTGCAGGAATCTTCCAGTCTGATAATTCACAGGTCATGAGTGGTAACTGAATGATCTGATGAGCATGAGCAAATGATACAGTCTTAATACTGTGGTTGACTTAATCTCTGGACTTGAACCTATCTGAAAACCTAAGAGGACAACAGAGCACCACCTGACACAATCAGAAAACACTAAGATATATAATTTCTTGAAAGAATGGTGTAAAGAGAGTTCCATGCACAAAGGATTATGGTGCAGTTAAACTGCTTTGGCAGCTTATGGTGACGGTTCTGGAGAGGGCAGGGGGGGCATGCCCCTGTGACATCATGCATGGGTTAAGAGATAAACAAGCAGTACTTGTATCTGATAATCTGGTAAGCAGAAATACAGCTGTGTGTGTCTGTTTCGAAGATATTGACATTGCTACATAACAATGAGTTACATACTGTAATATATCCAAGTGTAGAGTCCAGATGTCCCATGTGTAATGCCACATTTGCCCTGCACAAGGTGAGTTTACATTATTCTCAAAAACACTTTAGCCCATTCATTCAAGTTAAGTTGTCACATGGTGAACTCAGCAGTTAAACCCCCCTGTTTTTGGTCTGTCCAAGAGTGTAAAATGGCTCCCCTTCATTATCTAGGGGCAGCATGTGGCTCAGTGGGTTAGGCCTGTGTGCCTGTGATTGAAAGGTTGCCAGTTCGAGTTCGCCCTCAGCACATCTGCAAGTACTTTAGCAAGGCCCTTAATTCCCAGCTCCCCGGGCACTGCAAAAGGTGGCTGCCCTTTGCAGCCGGCTTACTACAAGAGCAAGTTAGGAGAGGTGTAAAAGACAATTTCCCCAGAGGGAACAATAAAGTATAGATTATTATTTTTGTTACCTACAGTGACACTGACATTTGGCTAACAACTGAAACATACATAAATTACATTTATTGGACAGGAAGACATTCTTTTTCAAAGCCAAACGAATATGAAGGTAAAAAAACCTATTATGGTTATGCAATTGTAATAAACTTAGGGTATGCTATAAGGTTGAATGTCATCTTACCAGTTAGAAGTGGGTGACTGTATATATATATAAGTGGTATAAATAATAAATGCACATGAACACTGTAATCACAACTGATCAACAGTAAACAAGATATTCCAATAGCTCTTAAAGTACTGTGTTATCAGAGAAGTAATAGCAATGCACCAGACAGTCATCGGAGTAGCACTTGTTTATTTTAACCGTTACCGTTAAGATTTGGCATTATTTCAGAGAAAGTTAAGTTTAAAAAAGTTAAGGCATAATCAAAGAAAGAAATGCCATCATTTAAACAATCTTTTACTGTTACGACGCAATTTAAAACTCAAAAATTAATTGACAGAGGATGTTGTTTTTCCATGCATCCAACATAATAAATGATAAGTGTAAAAACAACTTTTTAAATAGTGTAGATTATCAATTAAAACATACCAAAAAATCTGACATACTGAATTAAAAAAAAAAAAAAAAAAGCTCTACTGACACCACAGTGAAGTCCGGTCTTCTGTGGATCTTCCTCGCAGTGGATCCGTAGCCTGACCCTTCTCAACAGAGCAGGGCCAACTGCATGGGCGTTGTTAGGTCCAATAACTCACTCGGAGCTATAGCTCCAAGTACTTTAGTCCAAATGCCAGTGTTTCTTTTAAAAAAAAAAAGAAAGTCAGGCCCCAGGCAAACTTAGCCCCTGATCTTTTCAATAGCTAGAAACTACGGAGTCACAGGAGAGCTATAAGAAGGATAAATCTGTAAAAGAATAAGGAAATAAATGTTGAATAAGAAAGTGAAATAAATACAAATAAAAATAAGGAAAAGAAATAAAAATAAAAGAATAACAAAACTAATGTTTTTCTTTATTGTTTTTGCTTACATTAGAAAAATAGGGTTAGAAACCCTAATCCGCAAAATTAAAAGCCATACAGTAAAAGAAAAAACAATGTGGTAAAATTAAATGCAAGGATTAGGTGGATTACTTAACTGCAGCGGTCTGGCTACTGACAAAGTTCTCCTTTCATTCTGTTAGCTTTTTAGCCAGTCATTTCTGCACAATGTGTATGGGTGTCATGCGTTGGATTAATGTTTATGCCATTGCATGCATACAGTATTCAATGTTCATATTGATTTTTATGCCTTTAAGAACCTCCTCATTAAGTTTTTTTTTTTTTTTTTTGCTGTTTATAGTCACAGTTCCATGGTGGCTTGGCTGATTCTTGGCAATATAAGCATCTCTACATACAATGTGTTTTTTAAGTCTATGCTTATATACGTTATCCAATTTTACAATCTGGTTTCCAGTTATGTACAGCATTTTGCCTGCCAACAGTTCTCCCGCCGCTTACACTACCTGCAGAACATTTTTGGACTAATTGTAAAAAGGCCATGGTAATTCAATTAGATACTGTGAGTTAAACTGGTATGTTTTTGTGTTAGATGATAAAACTTGGCAGGGGCTGCCCCCTCAGGTGATGCAACACTAGTAACGCTAACCAGGATTATGTTGGATAGGGAGGGGGACTCATCTTCCTGTGCTTGTTGCTTCTTTGTGATATTAACAAATGGAAAGTATCTTTTCATCCTTGTCGCTTTTACTGTTGTATAAACTTTATAGCCTCATACATTTACCATTAGACATATAAGCCAGTGGGCCCTAATGCACTCATTGGTCTTGTATCTATTGTAGATAAGTGATGATGACACTCTAAAGCACCACTTTGGTTGTTTATGTCTATTGAGGCATTCACATCTAAAACTGTCGCACTGTGTTGTCTTATTATGTAACTCATTGTTATGTAGCAATATGCATCCACTAGCACTGCATGATCATGTTTGTGAGACTGAGATGTTCTCTGACACATTGAAGTGATGTGTAGATTTGTAACTGAAAACAGTCCATATGTCACACAACAACAGTTTTATATCGATATAAGAATGTGTATTAGAGGAAGTTCTTGGATGATTTTTCTTAGCGTTTTTTTTTTCTTAATTTGTAGATATCAGCAAATGTGTAGATGATCCACCAATGCAGCCTGTTTTGAATCTTTAGCCAAGGACTCTGATGGGAGACAGAAGAAGACGTTTCAAGGTGGCCTAGCACAATATTCACCCCTGCACTGAATGCTCAAATAATTTGGACTCACATATTGTTGCACCTGCGGACACTTTCGTCCTCCCAAAAGCTCAGAGACTGTGTTTGACTCTTTATCTATTTGGATTTAACAAACAAAATAAGCAACTTGCAACGAGGGAGGATTTGCAGTGCATGCAAAGTGTGAATGGCACCAACAGCCAATGACTGCATGGATTATCATTTACTTGTAAAACATACTGCAACACTGCAAAATGTCCAAAACAAAGAACATAAGAAACAAGTTAAAGAAAAGCTAAATTATATTAAAACATTAGGTGAAGTAGTACTTACAGCCACACAACACATTGCACAAAGAGGACATGATGAGTCAGCACAATCAGATAATAAAGGAAATTCCATGGTGATTTTGCAGACAGTTGCTAAGCATGAAAAAACTATGAAAAAAAGGTTGCCTTCTACTCATAATGCAAAATACACAAGCAAAGTAATTCAGAATGAAGTACTGACTTGTTTGCCAGACATGCTTCAAAAACAATTTATAGAGGAACTGACAAATTAAAAGATGTTAAAAATGAGCAGATATCTCTGGTACTCAGATACTATTTTAGTGTAGCTGTCCCTGAGAGTTTCCTTCAATTTAAATCAGCTGAGCAACTAGATGCACTCGGGCTTGCAGACAGAATTATACACATACTGGGAAGAGTAACACTTTCCACGATGCCCTCTTTTATAATGCATTAAAGATACCTTCATAATTTATTACAATGCATTAGAAATGTAAAAGTATTATAAAGTGTATATGAAGTATTATAAACACAGCAATAAATATTTATTAAATGGCATAACAAATTATAGTCATTTTCTCATACATTATGAATGTTTTATGAAGCTCTCATCTTTTAATGCACTCTAAACACTTTCATAATACATTGTGATGGTCAGTATAAGCATTAAGGATGCTTTGTGCTGCATTATGAAGGTCCTTAGTGCTTTATAGATTAGCCCTTCATGGAGCATTCATAATGGATTATACACATGATGTGTACATTTAATGTGTTATGCATTTTTATAAATTTATAGCCATGTTTATAATACTTTATGAATGCATTATAATGCATTATGAAGGTTTGTATAATGCAATATAATGACTAGTTTAGTAAAGTATATTATCCTAGAGAGTAATGGTCTTGAATACAGAGATATTTAAAAGCGCCTTTCGAAACACTCAAGGACACTGTGCACAACAAATGATAAAAAGAATAAACATAAAAGCAGACAATTTACAAAATCTGTATAAAACAATCCAAATTAAAAGACAGAGTAAAAAAGGTCATGTTGAATAAGCAATTTTAAACAAGTGAGTTTTGAGTCTAGATTTGAAAAGAGGAAGAGAAGTAATGTTTCTAATGTCAGGGGGAAGCGAATTCCAAACCCGGGGAGCAGAGCAGCAGAAAGCCCTGCTCCCCATGGTGGCAAGACAGTGGGAAGGGACAGAGAGAAGAAGAGAGGAAGAGGATCTGAGGCAACAAGATGGACTGGCGACCTGAACCAAATCAGACAAATATGGAGGGGAGAGGTGGTGGATGGCCTTAACTGTATACAGAAGGATTTTGTAGTTGATGCGATGTTTAACCGGGGGCCAGTGAAGCTGCTGTAAAACAGGGGTGATGTGGTCGATAGAAGGGGTCCTAGTGATAATACGAGCAGCAGAGTTCTGGACAAGTTGGAGCTTATGAATGGATTTTTGAGTGAGACCAAATAAAAGTGAGTTACAGTAATCGATCCGGGAAGTGACAAGGCTATGGACAAGAATGGCGGTGGCATGTGGGGTGAGAGAAGAACGGAGACGATTAATATTGCGCAGATGGAAATATGCAGACCGAGTGATATTATTGAGATGTGAATTAAAAGATAAAGTGCTGTCGAGGATGACACCAAGACTTTTCACATATGGGGATGCGGAAACCAAAGAGTTATCTATAGTAATAGGAAAACAATTTTGGATAGTGATGATTTAGAGCCTGCCAGAAGAAACTCTGTTTTATTACTATTAAGTTTAAGAAAGTTTGAAGAGAACCATGATTTAAGTTCAGCTAAACAGAGGCTAAGGGAAGGTGGAGGAAGAGTGGAATCAGGTTTAGTGGACAGATAAAGTTGGGTGTCGTTGGCATAACAGTGAAAATGAATATTATATTTGAAGATGTGACCAAGAGGAAGAAGGTAGATTTGGTGGTTTGAAAGAAGAGTTAAGCAGTGAAAACAGTGATTTAGTGGAATCTTCATTTGAACAGATAATGGTAGTAAAATAAGT
>JAODJW010000094.1:33069721-33092835 GCA_026777045.1 Hyperopisus bebe
CATTTTGTTTATTTAGATCTGCTTGTATTCATATTAAGAAAGATGCGTTAGTTGTGAAATTATTACCGACATTAAAAAACATTATTAACATTGACAGAATAAAATAAAGTTTCACAGGATTATGAACGTACCTGAAAGTGATGCACGGGTTTCATCTTCGGCTTTTTTTTTCTTTCGTTTCTCGGCGCCAGACTGTTGATATCTCTTTCCAGGACCAGGCATATTGTTCAATTATTATCATTTTTGCCCAAATAGGCAGCCGTAACAGAGGTGAGGGCGCGCGCGTCATCACATGTGCTTAGCCTACTCTGCATTCACCGTAAAATGCAATATATATGTTTATATTTTTGTTTATTTGTATATGTATATTATTAATATTCATTTATTATTATAATATATAAAAACGATTTTTTTGAGCAGCTGGGATGGTGCCCCCCTGGGAGTTGGTGCCCTACGCAGACTGTGTACTCTGCGTATAGGGAGCGGCGGTACTGCCTGTGAGCCACATCTCAGTCAATGGGTGTTGTGCTGGATCTGATAGACATGCCAGAGTGAATCTGTGAGTTTGATGTAGAAGAGGTCAGCAGAAGAAACGCATATGGCACAATGCACATGAAAAAAGGTGCATGGTGAATGAGTAGGATATGGAAAATACAAGGGCAGTAACAGAAATGAATAAACAAAAAAAAAACATGTGGTTAGTACACAGACAAAGCAGTTTATGTGAATGGGGCATGTTAAAAGTTCTCTGCTTTAAGCATTCTTTAAGTTCTTTATGTCACAGCTTGAGGGACAAAGGACTTGAGGACAGGTGTTGTGGCAAAACAAATAGGGGTTTTATTGAACACAATGTTCGGACTCAAGATGACGAGACAAACAGGTACATATATACATAGACTAACAAGGGGCAACAAGCATCAGGGATGGCCCATCACTAGGTGAAGGAGGAGAGAGGAGGGTTAGGTGGACGTGGTGGGCAGGATGTGACACTAAGTAATAAATGGAAAGCAAAATTATGTTTGT
Source organism: Hyperopisus bebe (assembly GCA_026777045.1). Classification (NCBI taxonomy): domain Eukaryota; kingdom Metazoa; phylum Chordata; class Actinopteri; order Osteoglossiformes; family Mormyridae; genus Hyperopisus; species Hyperopisus bebe. The sequence goes on from JAODJW010000094.1 coordinate 33,070,745, forward strand.
GTCCCCCCCCCCCTTATTTTGCTGATCCAAAAAACGATCTGATCTGACCTGTAACCCAAAAAACATGGTACAATCTGAACCATGAGTTTTGTGATCTGCTGCATCGCTACATGTGGTGGCGTAATGTATTAGTTCCCTGTTGGGTCTCCAGACAAAGTTATATATAGACGTAGATATATTATTATGGCTGTGAAAAAGCACAACACACATCTGGTGCTAACATCAATATATATAAACGAAGTACCTCTGCAGACAACATAAACAGTGGGTCTAAATGGTCAAAACCTTATATTATAACTGCTAGGGTTGCATCTCATCTTTCATGCAGACAATGGGGGTAACCGCAACCGTCTTACATTTCATAATTACTCTTCCAATGTAACTATAGCCCCACCTATCCTGACTTTAGTAATAATTGCATAATAAGACTGTGGGGTGAAGTACCCTTCACCCCAGTGATTATCTGGAATTTCTTTCACAACTATATTATATTTTATATGTATACATTATATGCAGTATATAAATATAAAAAAACTAAAACAGTAAAAGGCTTGTATTTTGTTTGGTTACTATTGGTTAAGGTTAGGGCTGGGTAGCGGTTAAGGTTAGGTTTGGGATTGGGTTGTTGGGATTAGGATAATGTCCATAAAAATGAATGGAGCGTGCATGTGTGTGTGTGTGTGTGTGTGTGTGTGTGTGTGTGTGCAAGCGGGTATACCTTTCCGTATGGGGATACAATGTCCCCATAACGTATTAAATATCCGTTTTTTTTCCCCTTATGGGGACCGGTTTCCATGGTCCCCTTAAGGGAAAACTCTAATTCCTAAAAATCAGTGACTGCTATGAAAAAAGTAAAAATGCAAAAACACTTATATTTTGTTTGGTTACTTATGGTTATCCTTAGGGCAGGGTGGGGGTTAAGGTTGTCATAGTTAGCATTAGCATTCTTCCCATAGAAGTGAATTGGCGGCCCCCATATTGATAGGTATATCCGACATGCGTGTACGTGTGTGTGTGTGCATGAGTACGTGTGTGTGTGTGCACAGGATGCCAGAAATTCTCAGGTCACTTTTAGAAACAGCACTTTACCAAACTGCGTTTTACCTGCAAACTTGACGTGCAGAGTGGGGCAGGAGTTACCCAGTGAGCACATTCGAGTCATGCATAATCATCAGGTTACAATATTTAAAATCAAGTGCCTAAGAGCCACAATGCCACTCTTTATACCCACAAACACACAATCAGACAAAGACACACACACACACACACCTGCCTTTGCTTTGTTGTCATTTCCTGTCCCTGTCAACACCCCCCCCCCCCCCCAAGTGTTTGTACCACTAACTATTGTGTGGAGTCAAAGTATGGCAGGGCAGAACTTTGTTCATTTCATTTAAATATTTGGGTGAACATTCACTATACACTGCTATAATCTTTCATGCTGAGAAACAGAAACATGCAAATTATGTATTTTAAATTATCCCTTTAAATGTCCCAATAAATGTAACTTCCTGTTTTTTGTATTTCTTCAGTTCCTGTCCAGATAACCAAACGATCACCTAATGCTCTCAATGCTCTCAACATAACCACCAATTTCCAGACTTTCTTGAATGAAGGAATGAAAATGATCTGCATACTAAGAATCTCCTTTTGTCTCTTTTTAGGTAAGTTTCATTGATTCATAATTTGAGTAACCTGTTATTGAACTATATTTATGAAAAACACTTTTGAATTAACGCCTTTCATAACTTTATTCTTTATTTTAGACTGTATGATCTCATTACAGATGGTGAAGTCATGCAGTTATATTTTAATAGTTAGAGTTAAGAAGTATGAAAATTAATTTTTTGACTTTTGGCAATCCTGTCAGCTACAGCAAAATATTCAATATATAAGGAGTGAAACATTACCAGCCATATCACAAATGATCTTTATTATATTTATATTATAATATTTGTAGTCCTACAAGGGAGTCAGCAACATATGATTATGAATCATTTTCAGTTGTTTGTGAACATGTGTGTTAGGGCCATTCTAACACTTTAAGTAAGTATTATGTTGCCAATAAGTGTGTGTTTACACTGACTGAACATGCTTCAATGTACGATTAACTAGTGTGCAGTTAACTTTTTTAAATATATAATTTAATTATACCTTTGGTGTGACAAGCTAAAGACTACAAAATATACTGCGCATGATCAGTCTGTTTTTTTACGTTTTCATATCCATGTGAAGCTGTTTGTCAAAATTTGGAGCTTATGAAAATAGCCATGTGCTGCTATAGACATAAAAGAACAAAGACAGAATGTGTTAAGACTGAAGTTTTTGCAACTGCTGTGCATGTACGAGGTGAGAAAATAGCTCCAATGCTGATGCACAGTACTACTGAGTCACTAAACGTGCTGTTTTTAAGTGAGACCAAATGTGTACGTACAGTATGGGGTGTAAAATGGTTCTAAGTGCATTAAGCCTTGTGATATTAATGTAGAATTGAAGAAGAAAAAAGGTTCCGATTCAGTGTCAGCTGTTTTATTGAAAAAGCCAATTTGGTACCTAGTCAAAGTGCAAAGCTGGACAAAGGCAGGTGCTAACAGAATGCTGGGAAAATCCAGGAGCTCTGTATGATTATATGTTTGATTGTTCAACATGAAACTACAGTAGCTAGTATAATGTAATCATAAAGGGTAAGCATCAATAATTAGTAAGAATCAATGATAACAGTATTGAAGAAGAGTATTGGTAGCCTACCAATCAGGGAGACTATCATATCATTGCATTCTAATTTACAGTCCACGTTTCTGAACCAATCTTGTGATGGACTGGTGTTTCCTATCTTGTGTCATGTGGGACCCTAAGGAAAATGCATGTATAGTTCAGGTTTCATATTTATCCATAAGCAATAACTGAACATGGGGTCATGGAAAGTCCAGAGTTAGAGAGTTTGTGTGTGTGTGTGTGTGTGTGTGCATGCACTTGTGAACTTGCTGGTTAACATTCTGAAACATTGTTGTATAATTTTAAATTTGTAAATTTTTTTTGTTTCCGACGAGTTCAGATTTAAATTTGTCAAAGTATTGGCATAACAGCTAAGCTGTCTGCCAATACATGTCTCCTGATTGGCCACTCCGGGCCTGGGTGAGGGTACGGTCATGGCTCCTAAACACCTGTCACTCAGCTGCCAAAGTCTAAATTGAAACTAGAAGAGAAACATTGTAAAAACTAAGCTTACTTCAAAGACAGACAAGCTAAATGATACATTAATAGCATCGTCCCAGACAGTATGCACCACTTTCCATTTGCATATCCTAGCTGCTCAGGGGAGCCGCTATATCACATGCACTCTGCAACACCCTGGACCACTTGGGCAATAAGAACTGCAATGTGAGGATAATATTTATATATGTCAGCTCCGTCTTTAATAGAATTAGTGTATTCTGAGATTTTCTACATTTGCATAGTAATAATAGATACTCTATTAATCCCCATGGGGAAATTCTTTTTTACACCTCCCTCAAGATACTCTTAGCAGAGCAAGCTGTCCACAAAGGACAGCCACCTGTTGGGGCACACAGGGAGCTGGGGGTTAAGGGCCTTGCTCAAGGACCTGCAGACATGCTGAGGCAGGGCTTGAACTGGCGACCTTGTGATTACAGGCACACAGCTTAGCCCACTGAGCCACACACTGCCCCGTGCATGTTGCTCACTTAACATTTACTAAAAATACACTCAATATTATTTGCTGACAAATAAATTTACACCATGTTCGCCATCTAAGTACCTTTGGCCTTCTCCACACATACACGGTTCTTTTTAAAAATGGTGCTTTTTCTCCACCGTTATTAAAAAAAAAAAAAAACACACAATCCACAGGAAAATGCTAAAACGCTGTCAAGAGCATGCCAGACAAACAGGTGGCGATATAACTCGAACAGTAAACCCATGTTGGCTAATCAGTAGCCTTATTAGCAGTTCTGCTAGGCTAAAAACAGTAAACAGGGCACATTCTGACGTCAAACAAAGTAGATAACGGTGCACACTCTCCTGTCTACACTTCAACACTAAAAACTGAGTTTCTGAAAATGTTCACCCTGGATGGAGTTTTACAAAAGCTCTGTTTTAAGTAAACACACCTTTGTTTCATATATATATATATATGTATATGTGTGTGTGTGTGTGTTCTATCCTGGGTTATTCCCTGCCTTTTGCCTGTAGCTTCTGGGATAGGCTCTGGACTTTGTGTAGAGTAAGTGGCTATAGAAGATGGTGGTCTCAAGCCTGGAAGATATTCCAAATTTAAAGTAAGGATATGTATGCATTTCCTTTGCTTTCTGTTTTCTTCAATTAGCAACAAAGTTGGGAATAACTTTCAATGTTAATCCAATTCCTTGGAAGACCTTTGAAGTCAGCCCTAACACAGCTTTTGGATACAAGGTGATACAGCTGGATGAAAGAAGGTGAGAGGAAAATTGATCACCATCAGGAATTTGTAGGAAATCTCTCTCTCTGTCTCTCTCTCTCTTGTGTTATTCTTAACCAGCTGGTTTTATTATTATTATATATGTTTGGCCTCTAGACTTGTGTTTGATATGTCATATATGTTAGGCAGCCATCAAATTGAGGAAGTCTGTGCAATTAGGAAATCATAAATAGCCCAGTAAGGCTGTGATACAGTGCTTTCAAAGTGCGAGCCTGTGAGATGGTTTTTCCAAGGCCTGCAACATGTTTTTGATTCATTCTTAAACCAGGATGTAATGTCTGCCAATCAGTGTTGACCTCTCCCCCCAACACACACACACACACATGCGCGCTCAGCAGGCTTGAACGCTGACACCTCGCATGCTGATTAACAGATTGTTAACATCTTTTTTTAATATTAAGTTTCAGCAGAATGCATGGTGCAACTAAATATGCATTTTGGTACTTTTCTGGCGTAACCCTGTAGTCATGGGTTTGCTTCCTGCTCTGTTTCTACCCAGCATAGGCTCACAGACTCCAGGCTGACCCCCGCACTACTTTGGTTAAACACTTAGGGATATACTTCAGCAGCCTGTTCATTCCCTGTTTGAATATGTCCAATCAAAAACCTTGTGGTAGAAAAATTATAAATCAACCTCTCTGGTAACACAGAGAGGCACTTAGAATAAAAGTCTGGACCTCTTAGTGTGATGAGTAAAGAAAATCTCTTTTATTCCAGCAAGTTCAGCAAATCGCTCCCATCACACTCTGGCACTTGGTACCAAGTCACCCCTTGCCCACAGAGCAACCAGTAGATAAACTCCCAGGACTTCTAAGTCCTGATTGTTCACGAAACATCAACAAACTAGGCTGAAATGTATAACAAACACAATTCTCCTGCTCCATTGGTTCACCTTGGTAGCAAGGTAAAGTCCACCCATTATACGCAATTTACTGGAGACAGCCTCGGCTTCTAGACTCTACTTGAGATATGTATATAGATATTAATTATATGACATTGAATCACTGTTAATGTTTGGGTGTTCCATTGATTAATGATTAACACATTGACGTATTGTCCCTGAATCACTGGAAATACATGGTTAACATATAATTAGTATGATTAACCTTAGTATGATTAACATGATTACTTATGCGATCAATTGGGTAACATATTATTTGGAGTGTGACAAGATCTCGTGGTATGAGATCTCGCGAGATCAAATTTGTCACGCGAGATGTGTCTGGTCACACCCCTATATATTATATATCGACTCCTATAACTACTTTATTAAGCTATAACTCTTTGTGCACGAGTTGGGGCGGCTTCGAGTCTCTTCCTGCAAGTGGTTCCCCCCCCCTTTGCTCCACTGTCTGCCTCTCCAAGGTCCGAGCTTCTACGAAGCCAACTGCAGGCAGCTATCACGAAGCGAGGTCACACAGTATTCACAACAATCTCTTCTTGCCTAAGGCCTAAAACATAACAGACCCAATATGCCTTCCCTCCTGGGCCTACTAATGTCCAATTTTACTTCCACAACCTGTGTGGGAAAAAATAAAAACACTTCTGGCCGAATGAACCACTGTAGTCCTCTGGCTCAGATGTGTGGAACTCCCATCCTTAGTGATGTTTGGGTCTCAAAATAAACAGTTTATCATTTGCTCCTCTTTAACTTCCAGGTTGTTAGTTAGCGATCCTTTGATGAGGTATGATGGACAGAAAAGAGGAAGGATTTACCGTTGTGAAACTGGAAACTCTGCATGCTCTGAAGTATCTATAACAGGTAGAGTATTTATACTATATCATTTACAGATATATCACAATTCTTTTGCTTAAACATTTCATAGAGACAAAAAACAGTTTAAAGTACTGCTAGAAAACTACTCTTCTTTTGGTAAGAAATTGCCAAAAAAAACAGTTTGTATTTTAATCATTCATTAAAAATATGGATATTTCAACACAGTCCCTGAGTATGCTGTAAACATGTCACTTGGACTGTCAATGGTTAAAGACCCAACATCTTCAAATACATTGGTAAGTATGCTTCTATGGCTGACCGCTTATCTATGTGTCTCACAACACATTTTAAGTAAGTTAACTTGTAGTTTTAAGTCTCCCACACCTGTCCCTCGTCTAGCCCTCATTTCCTATGTGTTTATGTGCTTGCCCTTACCATGTTCCTCTGTTTGTCATTTTAGATGTTTCATTAATTATAGGTGCTTGTGTTCCTTGTGTTGGTTTCTTACGTGTTACCTGAATGGGCATAGGTTACCTGATAGTGTTTGTGTTTAATCTGGCTCATTTCAGTGCAATTTTTAAATTTCCCATTCTCTTGTAATCTGCACTGTGGATCATCATTCACTCTGCTTAGTCATGACAGTTCTAGCATGTTGAGTTTCCATCAAAGAAATCTGGATTTTTATATTTTTGCAGGCATGTGGTCCCACTATACCAAGAGACTGTAGTTCCATTACAACATACAATGGCATGTGTTTCCAACTAAATGGTCAACTCGTTCCTGGGTCTGGAATTCCATCGTCTCTCAAAGGTTAGAGAAAGCGAAAAACCTTTGAAAAAAGGGGATGCATCCCTTTCAAACTTTGCTGAAGCATTGTATGAAGTGAAGATATGGAAGTGCTCAAATTCTGAAACATATTGCACCAAAATGAATGCAGGACTGCATAGTTGTATCAAAGAGAAGGACAGCCTAAGGCACTTGTCACTGCAATAACTGAAATAGTATACAACAGATACTTTTCAGCCTTTACAGAATAATTATAAGGGTGAACTTGTGGACTTATTCAAATTTTCAGACAAATTGCAGCAAAACTGAAGCAATTCCACTTAATGCAAGGTCAGAGAGATTTGCACACTCTCCCTGTGTTTGCGTGGGTTTCTGTTGGGGGCTCCAGTTGCCTCTCATGCAGAGTGTGAATTACCCCTCCATAATTGGGGGGTACTGCCTTCATAACACTTCTATGACCATTATGGTCTGCTACTGCGTCAATACGAACAGTCGCCACCAGGATCAATGTTAAGAGTGCAAGATGCACTAGGGGTGTTTACCAACATGTATGCAACACACGGTCATGGTCTGGACATGCGACAAAATGAGAATCAATACATTATCCTTATCCCTATCCAAAAGAATTTGGTTTTGATAACTCCCAGGAATTACCCTAGAAGTAGTATACTAGTAAAAGTAATAAGCCTATACATTTACAAACAACCTGATCTGGTCCAGCAGTCTGGTGTTATTCCTGCCCTCTCAGTCCCCCCAGCTCTAACAGCCTTCAGAAATAAATATTTGCCTATTAGGCTAATATTTGCCTTGATGATACAGTACATCTTAAAGTACAGCCTAATTTCTAACTCACCTCTTGGTCCTGCACGCTGTCCTCATCCTGCCATCTCCCTGCTGCCTGCACGTTGTTCTCATCCTGCCATCTCCCTTCTGCCTGCACACTCTCCTCATCCTGCCATCTCCCTGCTCACTGTCCTGCACACTGTCCTCATCCAGCCATCTTCCTGCTGCCTGCTCATTATCCTGCACACTGTCCTCATCCTGCCATCTCCCTGCTGTCCTGCACACTGTCCTTATCCTGCCATCTCCCTGCTGCCTGCACAGTCCTGCATACTGTCCTTATCCTGCCATCTCCCTGCTGCCTGCACACTGTTCTGATCCTGTCATCTCCCTGCTGCCTGCATGCTGTCCTCATCCTGCTATCTCCCTGCTCACTGTACTGCACACTGTCCTCATCCTGCCATCTCCCTGCTGCCTGCTCCTGTGCCTCTCCTGCCTTCTACTGACCACCACTTTCCTTCATACACATTAACAGTTTGCAAAACTGCACCAATACTTTTAGTGTAATGTCCTGTAGCTCTTAACACTAATATTACTCTTCTTTTACCACCAAAAAAGGGTCTTATGTCTCCATCTTTCCTTTTTCTCATAGTGTGTCTGTGAATAAAATCTAATTTATGTTTAACAAAATAGTATCTGGATTATCAGATGAAGCTTCTAAAAATGTCCATAAATATGAAATTGTGGAATGCAGAATCAATACCACTAAAATTCAAATAATAGGGCTTATTATTTGCTAGCTAATTTTTTTCTACGTTGCCCCTATAGGTTTCACTTATAGTAATGTTTTCTCAGAGGATAGCGTTAGACCTTCTTATGCATTAACATTAGCCTAATAACAAACCACACAGGCTAAGTGGCAAATTAATTTTAGAAAGGCACAATTTATTCATAATAAAATGAGAATGAAAACATAGGGAGTTCATCTCCTTAGAAAATGACCATGATCAATTTTACCTCACCAAATAAGCCTGCTTTAAATAGAGAACTTAGCTTATCTTGCTAGTTAACGTAACTAATGTTGGCTGTACCGGTGTTCTGTCTAGTTGAGCTACTTTGTCGAGGTAAGCTATGGTTAGGGCTATCGATTAGCACTACCGTAGCTTACCTCGACAAAGTAGCTCAACTCGACAGAACACCGGGCTCAGAAGGACAATGGTAATTCAACTTATAAAGACGTCAGCTTGCATTAGTAGATGAAACACTTACACGAATAAATGAAGGTTGTAAAATAACATATTTTCAACAGGCTAGACTACTGCTGGCTACTTACATTTACCAATGCACGACAAACAGTACCATGACAGACGGACACAATGAACAGGTCACTCAATGAGAATGAATGACGCAACCGACTGGCTGCTTCTAGCACCGAGGTGGTTAAAATGGTACGGTCCACATTAAATCGTTTTACAAAAAATCTTCCTACAAGGTGAGGTTATCTTTTTTTTTTTTTTACAACAAAAGAAATTTTTTAAGAACCCTTCAAACTGCTATTTTTGTCTCTTTGGGGAGGTCTGGGTCTTGATCGGGGGGTACAGTACCCCCCGTAATTCGAATCATGGCTGTGCCCCAAAACATGTACTCAATGTTGCGTCTAACTTCTACGTTAGTTCGCTTTTTCTTGATTTATTTTCAGTCATCTCTGCTTTGTGTTTTTGTAGTGTATGTAAAGTCATATTTCAGAGAAATAAATGTATTAAAACAACATGATAGATCTTCTTTTCAGTTCCTTTATTATGCTTTATGATAATTACATGGCTGTTACCATTACATTTCCTGACAATTAGGAATGCTAGATATAATGTGACGACAATTGTCTGAAGTGTGTAAACAGTCTGTTTGAAGACCCCACCAACACATTTTTTTGCCTAAAACTGAATAGTGTGTTGCTGCTTTTTCAGAAGCCAATACTCGGGTCACAAAATCTGTTATGAAATCTTTCCAGGATTGTAATTTTTATTTATGATGTCTGCTGACTGCTGGGTCAATGTTTTTTTTCTCAAGAATTGTTTGAGTTCACAACATGTGATGATTGCTATTAGAAATTGTGACCCCTTGCTTATACTATTTCTTCCTATTTGCTAGCACTGACATGCTCATATCAGTAATAACAATGGTGAATTCTTGATCATGTAGGCCTACTTGATTTTTCATGGAAAATTAGATCGTAAAAAGCTGACATTTATAAATAAAAATTAACATTTAAAAATGCCAAATAATGTGAGTATGCCTGTGTTGGTGGCTTGTGCCTTGTGCTATAGATGCTTCTTGGAATAGTATCCAGGCTCTCCATAACTCAGTACTGCATAAGATGGATAATATGTGTTTGTGTGTTTGCTTTGTTATTTCTAAAAACGTTTTTTTTTTTTTTCTAAAAATGACCCTTTTCTCTTTTCCAGGAGCAGTTAGACAGAAGGGTCGAGTGAATGTGTTGCTTGTTGGCAGTGGGGACCCAAGACATATCCTCAAAACCATCGCCCACCTGAGCGACACCAATACCCTACATGTGGGTGCCTGGGCGCCTGCAGCTCTATCATTGGTCAAAGGGCTGACTGACCAGCAATCTTTCTGAGGAAATGTATACACAAGTGAAGGCTGCTTCAAATGGGCTTAGTCAGCATTTTTCTTAGAACAAAGAATTTTTTAGCATTCCTTATTAAGCAAATGGAAACATACACCTTCTTGTAAAATAATTACTGTCATTTCAAAATAGCAATAAATGTACAAACGCTCCTCCACTTATGAACTTTCAACTTATGAACTTTCAGACATATAAACGAAGTGAACTGTAAGTCCAAATTGTGTTTGTTGGGCTCCCATTTCCTGTCCGCAACATCAGTTTTTTTTTTTTGCACACCAATTCCGCCTAATACAACTTCCCGCGCCGCAGCGTGACATGCGTACTCCCAGCATCCTAGTTCTTTGTACTTGCGTATACCCTTAAAATGATGTTGAATAATGACTTATGAACATTTCAAGCTATGAACAGCTGTTCGGAATGTATCTCGTTCATAAGTAGAAGAGCGTCTGTACTGGCTAACGTGCAAATTAATGTGCAAATTAATTTTAAAGACTAAATGACTGACTAAATTCTTGCCTATCGTTGTCACGTCCCGATCATGCCGCTCCTCCTGTGTGCCATGCCCCCTCATTCCTCGTTTAATTGAGTCCATGTATTTAAGTGCTTCCCTGTTAGTCTTTCCCCAGTTCTGTCATTGATGTCTATCCTTTGTCCTGCATCATGTTCCGTACTGTTCTTCCAATAAATCCCTCGTTCCCCGATTCTTCGGCTCCTTCTCCTGCTTCCCTGGCCCATGCCTCCCCTTTGGTGTGACAATGTATTACAGTAGAAGGTGGTATTATTGCTATAATTTTTAATATTTCTGTCTTTCTGGGTAAATGTACTTAGTATGTTTTAGTTCAGAGGTTGTATTTTAAAAGGCAAGGTGTTTAATCTTTCTTTGCCTTTACAGGTATGGGTGGTAGAAAACTGCTTGGAAGTGGTAGCTAGGCAGCTGTTGCTGCTCTCTCTAGCCCTCACTCATCCACGCAGCATGGGACTACAGGGTCAGCATCTGGCGCTATACATAAGGTCAGAATGTGATTCATAATGATTTGTAATTGATGCATCAATATCATTGTCTTTCAGAGAAAACTGAGCTTTTCCTGGAGATCTTTGGGAACAGTGAGGTCCGCAGTCAGACCGAGCAGATGCTCAGACACATGGCCAGGCAGCTTTCCTTGGGTGTTACAAATGCACTCACAGGCCTTAACAACTCTTGCCTAGACACTACTCATCTTAGGGTGAGTCATGTGTTTGAATACTTTTGATACTTTGAAGTTGCATGACTCAAAATGTTTGCTTTCTTATTTTCTCACAATAAATAAAACTTAATAAAACTAAGGTTTTCTTTATTCTTTCATTGCACAGCTTATTCTTGGAACAAAATAAAAAAAATAAAATCTAGCATAATAGGAACAGTCCTGCCTGTCTTACAAGGCTGTCTGTCTTACTACTGGGAATGAAAACCTACAATTTACATTAACCCTCTGATTTCATTTCAGTTTAAGGACCGTGATGATCTAGACAGGATATTCAAACAGTGGATACATCCACCCTCTCCATCACCTTCCATATCAAAGTTCTGGGATAGCCGGGTTAGGCAGCACCTGGGCACACGCTATGATTCTAGACTGGGATGCTTTGACTGGGATCTTATGATGAAGCTGCATCAGAGGCATGTGAGTGTTTCACCTCCATTGTAAAAAGTGTTTTAAAAAAGAGTTTTAAATCCATCCATTCATCTTGCAACTGCTTATTTGAGTCAGGATCATGGTGGGGGCTGGGGGGTAGGGTTATGGCCTAGAGCCCATGCCAGGTAGCATTGGGCACTTGCCAGAGATACACCTTATTTATTGTTCACTTATTCATATACGGCACTTGTCTTGTTTTGCATTCTTTTGTTTTATTGCAGTACCATTTGTCCTTTTGTCCCACCATTTTCCGGCCCCTTCCCCTGCAACTGTGGCATAAGAATATCACCATCCCCTAAATATGACAAAAAATGTGAAATTTCAAACTTTAACTTTAGAGTAAGCCTTACTGCATGTCTTTGGACTGCATGAGGAAAAGGAGTAACCAGAGGAGACCCATGGAACTCCTTACACACAGAGGCAGATATAAACCCTCCAGCTGTGGAGGTGTCAGGCAACCTGCTAACACCATGCTGGCCTAAAACTAACTGTGTAGCATTAAATTGCTGATCATTTCTACAAACATAGTACTGAAAAATACTGATTGCCATTAGGGCAGCTGTGTTTCTGTGCATCCAGTATGTTTGTATGAGCACCAGTAATTTTTGTGTTTTTACCTCTCTCAGTGTACAGTCATTAACAAGCAGCAGTATATCAGGTGGAGGGAGCGAGGTGTGGCTTTTGAGATGAGGGAGGGTCTTTACCAATCCACCAATCACAGTCTGCTTTCCACCCGCATACTCAATCACGTTAGTATTCACTTGTAACTTATATACTTAAATGATTATTCATACAGGCATGTAAATTGGTAGGTATTTTTGTGTGAAACCCAGTTTCATGAGTGGTGCATTCTTGTACAGTATGTAGGTTTTTTTACTACAAATCTATCTGTAATAATTGAGTGTAATAAATACTTAACTGTAGGAATCTACAGACTAACTTGCCATTAATTACGTCTTGTGTTTTACTTAAACAGTATAACAATAGTTTCTTGCAATGAAACGGATGCAGTTTGAGGTATTGATAATAGTTTGGAGTAAGATGAATAAAACCTTATTTTAAACATGGTCATTGTTAAAAGGTGCAGTGATGCCAGTCATGGTGTGTTTGGTTGTTTGTTGTTTTTTCTATCAGAGGGGAGACAGAGTGGCAGTTCGAGGGTACTGGGGAGATATTGTATCCAGCCCCTATCTCTCTTTCGGCATTGAAACGGACAACAAGACTCTCATGAAGACACAGAATGGGCAGCACACCAAGGTATAGTGCCCTTCTCTTTCCCTTTGTACAGAAAATAAAATGTATCCAGGATATTGTACTCCAGCATAATAGTTTAGATCAGTGGTCACTAATCCTGCTTCTGGAGATATACCATTCTGCCAAGCTTAGGTGCAACCCTAATTTAACTCATCTGATACAGATAAATATTGGAGCCAGCTATGTTGAAGCTAAGTTGGCTGTAATAGTGAGAAGCTACTGGAGTGTATCAGGTGTGTCAAATTAGGGCCGCAAGCTGGTATTTCGCCAGGAGCAGGGTTGGTGACCATGGGTTTAGGTCCAGATTTCTTAGTAAACTGAGGTGACTTGCTTCTAGGTAATGACACTTGTGTTTTTTTCCTTTTTTACTTTTGACGTCTCTTTATTTTCAGTCATTATGTCATCAATAAAATATTGTGATGCGTTTCGCACCTGTAGCTTCTGGGGTAGGCTCCAGTCCCCCCCACCAAGCCTGAATAGGAATTGTGGGTACAGAAAATGGATGGATGGATGGATGGATAACTGGATGTTATTGCTGTATACAGATGTTTGGAACAATGCAAATCTGGCCAATACAATAATGAAAAATAATATGAATTTAATAAATTTACATTTATTAATTTGGCAGGTACTTTTATTCAAAGCGATTCACAGCATGCCCAGCCTCCCATGTGACAGGCGAGAATTGGCCCAGTGAACCAGCAATGGAAATAATAATAATAATACTAATACTACTACTACTAATAATAATAGTAACATTTTTCCATATGAATATCTATTCACATTATTGGGACACATCAGCTCAAAATGTTCCAAAACACATAAGATTCTCCTCTTGCTACTTTCAGAGTCATTTTCCATAATGAATGGATGTTACAAATTTTTATTTAATTGTCATTATTTTGTAGAAATCAGTTTTCACTTTGACATCGAAGGTTTTTGTTTTGTCAAAAAAGTCAAATTATGTTGATCATGGTTGATTTAAAATGGGCTTCAATTTGGCAAGAAAACTCTCAATATTATCTGTCCCATCACTATTTTCTCTACAGACAGCCCAGGATATCTCTTATCACAATGTCCAGGAGCTGTTACGGTCGCTTTCCAGCAGGGGTCTGTCATCTTCTCATGAAGAGATGCAGGAAGCAAATGCTCAAGACAGCCTACAAGTTCCTGCACTGTCTTTGTCTGAAGCCACTCAAAAGTTGCCTAATGGTGAGGCCAGTTGTTTTGATATGAGATTCTGCACTGAAACCACCATCTGCTTTATCAGCAGATAAAAATTTGTACAAACAACACTGAGCACAATTTAGTGCTGATCTGGAGTCCTTTACATTCTGTCGTTGATGTTAATGATAACATTAATAACTTGGTTTAATAGTAGAGATACTATATAGAGATTATAACAGTAGTGATTGTAAATAATTACAATATCATTAACTTGGTGCATAAGGGCTGGTGATTATGATTTTCTACTTATTTAGAGTATTTGATGATATAAATGTAGCTGTAAGTAATTAACAGAAGTAATAGATAAGTAGTGGTAAGTTCCCATGTAATTTACCTGAGCAAATCTACTTATTGGTTCATAATTAGAAACATAATTACTAGTACGTGTTAGGTAGATGATGATTATGTACTCTGTAAAATAACCGTTAACTAAATTTAAAGTTAACAGTGTTCAACAACTTGTTATGTACATAATCACTAATCACTTGGTTGTAAATAAGACTTAGTGTGTGGTTAATTAGGTCTGGGTTAGTTCATGATTAATTAAGAGCATAATAGTATATCATTTGTGACCAGGGCTTGAATTACACAGTGGCTTTTGGAGAAGCCTTTTTTTCTGGTATGCACCTCAACTACCCAAGTTACAAGCACGGTTCTAACAGAAAAAACAAACAAGGTAAAAAGACAAGAAAGGCAAAAAAGGAAAAGGGCAGAGTGAGAAAAGACAAAGGCGAAACAGGCACAGAGCAAGCAGAGTGGTAGCAACATAGGCAGCAATGGAATTGACAAAACAGCTGACCGATAACAGTTATAGTGTCCCAGCAAGTCGTATAATATGGAATAGATCATAAAAAGTCACTTATGCAACCACAGGCTAAGTACCAAATCAGCAGAATGAACTAGCCCAATGACACATAAACTTTATGATCAGCTAACACCAGTAACTTCTTGAACTGCTGGCATCATGTGCCTATGCGCGGCCAAACACACTGACGCTAAAAGGAAATTAACAACGTATCAGTTGCAGACCATGAGGCAGTTGCTTCCTTCCATTGTCGGAGTAGTGCTCTTCAGAGCTACGCCCATTCCTCATGATTAGGACGTTGCTCCTGCTTCCAAAACGTTGGAACTCTGGCTCAACCTGCTGAAGAGCACACAAATTAGGTGGACACTAAGGGAAATATGCAGTGGCCATTTGAGCAGCCTCACTGAGACTTGTATCAGGGAGGGAACTGCCAGGAACCATAGCTTCTACTTCCCGTTAACCCAATAGGTGTTGGCAGAACAAAGCATCTGCATTCCCACTACTTCTCCCCGACCAATACTTGATCTCAAAATCAAAGAGAGCTGAGCCACCCAGCATTGTTCAGTAGGGCCCAACTTAGCAGATGACAGATGACTAAGTGGGTTGTTGTCAGAATAGACAACACACTTACTGTATGGTCCAATAGATGCTTCCTGAATTTCTCTGTCATAGCCCACTTAAGTGCCAGGGGTCGGTTGCACGAAACACCTTAATTTAAGATTTTCCTTAAAGTCCGAGTTAAGGTCTCCTTAAAATGAAGTTGGTTGCACAAAACACCCTTAAGTCTCCTCCTTAAGCTTTCCTTAACATTTTCTCTTAAGTATTCAAGTTTTTCTCCTTATCTTGGTCTTATACTTAAGGAATCCATTAACGGTTGCACAAAAGACCTTAGCAACCAAACTAAGGGGAAAAAATGAAGGTACCTCTAACTGTACCTTAACTGCAACATGGCCGAGTTTATGATAATAAATAACGAAAATGAACGAATCCCAAAAAGAGTGTTCTGCGACTGGGAGAACCCCTTAGATACGCTAAATGATGAGCAATTGATTTTGCTTTATAAATTTGACCGGCAGTCAATTTATGATTTGTCCAACTGCCTACAGCTGGATCACTCCCCGATCCGAAGCTGTGCTCTCCCAGCTCCGTTGCAATTAATGATTGCTCTGCGGTTGTATGTTACGGGCTCAATCATTCTGAGCTGTAATAGGCGATGTATCACATGTCCACAAGTCAACGGTGTGCCACATCATTCACCGAATTTCAACCGCCATTGCCCATCTGTTGAACACTGTGGTGAAACTCCCCTCTAAACAAGAAGAGGATGAAATAGCGACAAACTTCTTTAATGTAGCTGGCTTCCCAACAGTGTGTGGGGTGATAGATGGGACCCACATCATGAAGATCAATTTATTAACAGAAAAAATCAATATTCAATCAATGTCCAGTTAGTTTGCAATCATGAACATAAAATAACTAATGTTGTAGCACAATGTGGACTTCTTGAATTTATTTTCATTGCAATTTCCTCCTACATTTGTTGTTTTCTGTTTGCTGTTATTTGTGGATCAAATTTACTTTTTAGTGTGTTCTTTCTTTTATTGTATTCCTCCAAAAGTATAATCTTTTCCTTCACTGACCAGTTTGGCTTTCTGGTCTTCTTTTCTCCCATTTTTTTTACTTGTGAGTAACTTTGTGAGGCAATAACGGGTATCTCAAGCAGACGCGAGCGCAAGCATATGAACGGTCTCCATGGAAACGGGACAATTTTACTGCTGCAAAACAATGTTATAATCTCTATATAGTATCTCTACTATTAAACCAAGTTATTAATGTTATCATTAACATCAACGACAGAATGTAAAGGACTCCAGATCAGCACTAAATTGTGCTCAGTGTTGTTTGTACAAATTTTTATCTGCTGATAAACAATGTTGTAAATCCCTTAATGTTTTTCCTTAACTAAGGAAACTTTTAAAGGGGTTCTGTGCAACACCCTTAAATAAATCCCTTAGCTAAAGAGAAATTAATCCTTAAGTGTCATACTTAAGGGGAAAACTTAAGGTGTTTTTTGCAACCGGCCCCAGAAATTCTGCCTTATTGGAGCTTTAGTTCACCATATTGCACTCCAGGGGCTTCAGGCTTCAGCTGGCATAGGCCATTGGTCGCACCTTATCTCCCTGCCCCTGAGAGATCACTGCCCTAAGGCCACCATGACTCGCATCCACTTCCAAAATGAAAGTTAAAGAGAAATCAGCATAGGCAAGCTCCTGTGGAACTCCTTCGTCCAAGCCCCAATAGCGCCCAGCACTACCTTCCTTAACTTCTTTCCTCACCACTCAGTCACCAACCTATGCAGAGTGGAGGCCAACTTGGTAAAACTCCTTTACAAACCGTCGATATGAACTGGCGAACCCCAGAAATGAACCCCAGTAGGACTCAGCAAATTAACCACCTCCTTAGTCTTGCCTGGATCAGTGGAGACACCTTTGTCAGAGATCACAAGACCCAGGTAATGCACCTCCTGTTGGAAAAATGCACATTTGGAGACCTTCACCTTTAAGCCTTCATGTTGCAGTCGACCCAGCACCACATCCATCCCCTGCATATGTTGTTCTACAGTGGATGAAAAAAAAACACAATATCATCCAGATGAAGGAGCTGGGACTGGCATTGTTGATTATCGAACATCCGTTGTATTAATTTCTGGAAGGTGCTGGGCGCATGGTACAGGCCAAACGGCATCTGGTTCCACTCAAGTAGCTCTAATGGCATACAAAATGCAGCCTTGAGGCTGTCCTTCTCGGCAATGGGAACCTGGTTGTATTCTCTGGTCAGATCCAAAGTCAAGAACCAATGAGCACTAGTTAATGCATGCAATGGCTCCTCAATACGTAGTAGAGGAAAGACTTCCATCCTCATCTTACTATTCAGCTGCTGGTGGTCTATACACATACCCAGGCTGCTGTCCTTGATAATAGGAGAGGCATAGGTACTGCAGCTCTCCTGGATCACCTGTGCCTCTCACAATTTGTTAATATGGTTTCACTACCTTGTGCACAGACAGGGGTATATGCCAATAGTGCTACCTAACAGGGCCATCATCTACCAGTGTGATATCTGGGATTATATCTGGGGATATCATGTGCCGAGAAGACCGATGTGTACCTAAGCGGAGACCTCACCTGATCCTGCTCCCCAATTAACAAAGGAGACAGGTTCAAAGCGTCTATCTGGTCCTGCCCAACAGTGGAGACTAAGTGAGAGGTTACCTTAGCAACATGAGGAGGAACCTTCATGACACCGGCAGGCAAACTAATCACATACATGCTGGCTAATGTACCCACCTTACCACAAAGTTCAACCTCCAGTTCCAATAACCGATATAGGGGCCCATTGGCCACCCGGAACTACAACCAGTGACAAACCCTGAGTCAGCAGAAGCCCCACCTAAACTGTGGCTCTGCTAATTGGTGGGCATTACTTTTCTGGCACCTGTGCTGGGCAACACTCCTCCCTAGAATGAGAGGATACATGTGACGACTGGGGGCTAGGAGGAAAATGCATTCCCAAGCAATGTGACAGCTGTTGACAACTTCTGCATATGATAGGACTACACCCAGGTGAACAACTGCACTGATGAGAGTGCTGCAAGAGGGTAACACTCCGAGTAAGCTGCCAAAGCTGCTCGTGCTGACCTTTCAGCAGTTCCCTCAGTTCCTAAATCTCAAAGTCCTAAACTGAATTACTCACGTTCTGAGGATTGCCCAGGACCCCACACTGAATACCAACAGCTGATGGGCCAGAATGACTTTGGACCCATGCACTGCCTGGCAAGCCTTCCCGTTCCCACCTGATAACCTCACCCCTAACTTCTAGTATGGTAGCAGTGGGCCGCATGCGCACCATCAGCTTTAACTCACAACAGAGGGCACCGTCACGGACATACTCAACAAACTGGTCCCTCAACAAAATATCCGCATTTACCATCTTGCTAGGCGCACGCTGCTTTACTTTCTCCATGTGTCCCATCTGAACTGCAGAGTCTCTCTTTCCTCTTGCTTTATGGAAAAGAAAACCTCCTGCAAAGCTACATACAACTCTGCATACACTTACAGCTCCAGCAACACAGCAATTATATGGGCTGGGGCTCCTGTTCTGCACTAGAGCGACATTTCATCTCCTCACAAGCTTCGCCTTCCAAATGATCAAACAGAACGCTTGATCGGACATGGACAAACGCTGAGCCCTCATACCCACTCATTCCTCCTTAAGCCACTCACTTAAACTGATACCTGATCATCCTCTAAACAGGGCACTTTTGATCCCGAGGTACAAACACCAGCCTCTCCATCATGGGGCCAGTATTAATAGATGGAGCCATAAGTGGCACAGAGGTAGAGGGCATAGCAGTTCTTGATGAACCCATTCATTACTGGCTCTCAACTGTGTGACTAACTCCCTCAGCTCTTGTTATTCCCCCTCCATCGTAACCTTACTCAGATAAACGTAGCACAAAACAAGATCAATAAGGCAATCAAGGCTTCAAAACTAACCAAGGGCCATTAAAAAAAGTTCAGCGACTGCTTTGCCTTTACACAATTACACTTTACAATGTATTCAGTACAAAGCACAAAAATAAGAGGATGGAACACACATCTCCAAGCAGAAAGTACATCTGGTCGACAAAGCCATCTTGCAATGAACTAGCCCAATGACACATAAACATTATGATCAGCAGATACCAGTAACTTCCTGAGCTTTCTTTTAGTTTCTTTCAACTAAAAAGAAACTAGACAACATAGCAGTCCCAGACCATGCGACAGATCTTCCGACAAGGAATCCACACAATGTGTGTCTAAAAAACAAAATTTGAAGCAAACAGTATAACGAATTGCCAAACACAGTGAGGAGCAGAGGGAGAAGACCATGGATGAGCCATCCCATACGTGAAACAATAGCAGAAGTCAGGTAACTGGAAATGGACCAGGCTCTCATTGTCAGGTCCCCCCAAACAACTGCTACTGACCTGTATAGGGAGTCTATGTCTTTGTCACCTAATTACTTGGTGAGGCAATGAGACATATGAGACTTGTCAGTACATCCTTGTGCATCGTCATTGCTCCATCTTAGCTCACATTTCACCATGGTTTTTAAGGTGTACCTAATTGCCCTCTTCTATTGCAGAGCTCTTGACCCTCTGTGGAGTAAATGTGACTTTCCTTCCTGTGGACTCATTGTCTAAACTTCCTGACAAACAAAAATACAATTGTTTGTTTGATACTGTATACTGTTCTGCCAGGTAATTGCATTTGTGTACATTTTTCTGCTATGATTCTTTATCTACGTTGTCACTTAATAAGTGAACTTTGTCTATTTGTCTGTTCCTTTAATTTGCTTGATTTTAGAAACATGCATGTGCTGTTGTTTAATACATATAGCCATAATTCGTTTACATTTTGCATTTGTAAATGTGTACTCTTCTCACCATAGCATGGTTCACCAGCTGGGTCCATCACTGAGAGTAATTGCTGCACCTAAGGCTGTCCTTGTTGTGGAACTTGCAGAGTGAGTATCTTAAATTGAACTGGAGATTGGTGTATTGCACAGCAATACTCCCAGTCTATTTTTAGGGATGTGCAAACAATATTGTATCATAACTGAATATGTGATGTACACCTAACTGTAAGTATCCCATTTGCTGCAGTCTTTGTCTCATTTGTGTGCTGTGTTTCAGCTACCTGCTAGAGCTTTCTAAGGAGCAGGTTGCTGGATTTGCAGAGAAAGTTGACGACATTGCCCGAGGAGCGGGGTTCACGCCATTGGAAGAAATAAGGGGCATTTTTGCCACATATACACTGCAAGAGGAATGAACCCTCGCGACTATGATCTCCTGACATCATTTGTGTCTGTTTCAGATTGTCTTGGCTGTGTGGCTTGTTATTATTATTGTGTGGCTATTATAATTCTTTCGGGAACACTTAGATAGTAAGATTGGCAGTCACTGGTATGTGCTTACACTCCTCATTGTATTCACCACTAGCACTGTTTTCTTATCGATAATGGCTTCCTGTGACTGATGGCAATGTCCAGATTACTCAGAATATCTGGCCGCATAACTCATTTAATTTGGTTAAAATATTAACATTTCTTGGGCTTGATTGGTAGTGATGTCCTATCAATTGCATGTCCTCATATGCCCTTTATTATACTGAAAAGACTATCAATCAATCAATCAGTCTTTATTTATTTCAAACAAACAACAAAATAATAAAAAATAACATTTCCACATTCTCCATCATAACATTACACCTTGCCTGAAAAGGAGTAGGTAGAAGTGTGAACTTATTTGGTCCCACCCCATTCATACAATTTTACTTCAAAATTAACCTCCTTCAAATTACAACAACAGCTAAATAAATAAACCTTGTAATAAAACCAGCTATTCTACCAAAAAAAAGGGCAAATCACAAATTTCTAATAAAACAAAACAAATAAACAAAAGGAAATGACAGCTCTATTCCTGCATCAATTACCTCCCTGGTTTAATCCATGTTTCAGGCCCAAACTCCCACACATGTGACCCAGGTGGAGACTTGAACCCAGGTCCCAAAGGTAGGAGCCAATAGTGCTAACCACTGCACCACCATGCCGCCCCCAGTCCTTACATTTATATAAAATGTGTTTTTTATAATTCGTTTTAAACTGAGTTATATTTTTACTTTTTTTTT
>JAODJW010000094.1:33092935-33105679 GCA_026777045.1 Hyperopisus bebe
TCACCTGTTTCAAATCACATCATTATTTAACCAATTTACCTCATTACTAGCCCTAAATTGCTCCTGTCCCAACTTTTCTTGAAATGTGTTGCAAGAACCAAAATTGGAATACGTGTTTACTTTGGGAAAAACAATCAAATTCATGAGGAACACATTAAATAATGTGTTGTTGTATTGTTTTCAATGTAATACAGGTCAAAGATAACTTAACAAAGTACTGTTTTCAGTTTGATTTTAATTTAACATACCGTCCCAACTTTTTCTGATTTGGGGTTGTATTTATACAACAGCTTGTCATTTTTGTCTCTACATGGTTGCGTGTTTACAGTTCTCCTCTGCTCTCTGTATCGGGCGAGGCGGAGTTCCGCCATGATGCGCGCACAGACATGTGTGCGCACACACAGGTGAGCACAATCCCACCAGCAGACAGAAAGCAGGCTTCAGAAAATACGTTGTGTCAACCACCTGAAAAGCAGACAAAAATATCTGCGTTTTTTTAAACGCTCCCAGGCTGCTGAAGATGGCAACATTCGCTAAACTAGTGGCAACTCTAAAAAGAAATGTTCTGCTGTCATTAAAAAAATACACATGAATCCTGTCGGTGTCCGTCTGCCCCCCCTCCATCCCCCAAAAAAAAAGCTGTAAACCTAGGTCCTAGGGGAAACACTGAAGGCTATTGCAGCATGCACAGAAAATATGATGTGATGGGAAAAGGAATGTAAATTTTCTCTCAATGACAAATATAGACTCGTCAACTCTTATGATAAGCTGTCAAAACTGAGCCAACGAGACACAGCAGCAAAACTACATTAAGGTATATTTTATGTACAGTACTGTATTATAGCATATTTGAATTATACACAGTTCAGTTATTTAAAAAACATTTGAAACAGCTGTACTTTATTTTGAACTAGTCAATAATATTCAGTACAAAGCGACACTGTCTGTTTTATTACCTTATATTAATGTAATAAATACACAAATGTCAGTTACATGGTAATCTGCCTGAGACAGAAAAGAAAAAAAAATGGTTATAATGATTACTATAAGCAGTTTCCACTGTATATGATTGAGTTATTTCAGTGTGTTGGAGATGTTATTGCATCCCTCACAAGCTTCACAACAATCATTATTCCCTCCTGACAGGGGCGGTATCCTTTAAGTAATTCAGTGTTCGTTTAATGTTTCCATGGCATCGCGACATGGATTGACAGCAGCCATTTTGCGACTATTTGTGAATTTGCTTCATGTGATCAAGAATCACTGCTGAAACAGAAGCTTTGGGTTTGGATCGCTACCATTCTCTTTTACAGTAGACAATAAATGCACATAATGTGGCCTGCAAACTTGAGCAGTGGTACGCCTGGACTTCATCTTACAAGAAAAAGGATAAATTCTCTGAAAGATCTTCAAAACACTTGCCACAATTTGCAATATATTTTAGGCACATTCAGGCCTGTTTTTATTATATTTTAACTGGTAGATCCTGTTTAACTACTTTACTTGAGTTATTTGAGGAAGCAACAAGAGAAATTGATCCCAAAAAGGCCTACTATGTGATCTACTTAGATTTCCAGAAGGCCTTTGATGTTCTCCCCTACAAACGGCTCTTTCTTAAGCTCAAAGCTGCAGGGATTTTAGGAACTGTAGCAGCTTGGATCGAAAACTGGTTAACAGACAGGAAGCAGCGAGTAGATTTTAGAGGCATAATGTTACAGTAGGCCTGCGATCATAGTGGGGTACTGCCAGTAGTCGAGTTGTAAAAACAAATCAAGGGGGGATGGTGAATTTTATCGTTTATCAGACATATTTTGTACTGATGCACATGGTGGGAGACCAACTGTGTACCCTATTTATTGTTGTTTAAGCAAAAACATAATTAATATATTCCACTATCCTAAAACAACATGCATGGTGTGGATGTTACGTGTCAGATAGTTGGAGTATGTTTTCAAGGTTGGAAATGCCAATCTGATTAAACGACAAATACTTGCTTGTAAAATCCCTGCTTGAAATTAAATCAGAAGTAATTGGGACCCGGCGCCTTCAAGCAGGACGCGTGCGCCTATAGTTTTAGGTGGAGCGTCAGCTTTTTGCCTTTTTAAACCCGAAGTCCCCTTACCTTACTAAGATAATTTTTTTTAAAAAAAGTTGGCAGGCACTGTCACGCCCAGCTCCGTCCGATCCTCCTGTGTGTCACGCCCACCTCATTACATCATGTTTATGCCCGATTGTTCCCACCTGTTGCTCGTTGAACTCAGCTTGTCTTGTGTATTTAGTCCGTGTCTCAGTCAGTATTCCCCAGATCTGTCATTGTAGTGGTGTAGTGTGTGGTTGTTTGTTTGTTGTCAGCCTTGTTGTTCCAATTAAACCCCAATTACCCGTATCCTGGCTCAGCTCGCCTGCTTCTCCACTCGCCTGTCTTCATGCAACATGACACACACGTGCCATCTCACTCACTGTATTTTACTCAATAGACCTATGCATTCATTGATAAAATAGCACAAGGGATGGAACGGGGGGGATGTTCGTTTTAGAAGGGGGATGATTTTGACTGTTTTTATTTCAGGGGGGATGACATCTCTCGAGTACTGGGTACTGCAGGGTTCAATTTTAGGACCACTATTGTTCCTAATTTACATTAATGATATTGACACAATACATACAGTAAACTGATTAAATTTGCAGATGACAGCAAGGTGGGTGGTGTAGCAGATACTAAATTAGCAGCACAGAGGCTACAACGGGATCTTGATTTAATTAGCGACAGGTGATACCTGGCAGATGAAATTTAACATAGATAAATGTAAGGTAATCCATGCGGGAAGCAGAAATATAAAGTACAGATATTTTATGGGTCCCACTGAAATAAAGGTAGCTGATTATGAGAAAGACCTCGGTGTGTATGTTTATGCTTCCATGTCCCACTCTTGCCAGTGTGGGGAAGCAATAAAAACAGGCAATAGAATATTGGGTAACTTCTGTAGGTGTGTGGAGTCAAGTCAAGGTTGGTGATGCTATGATTGTATAATTCCTTGGTAAGACCCCACCTAGAATATTGTGTGCAGGTTTGGTCACTATACCTTAAGAAGGATATTGCTGCCTTGGAAATGGTGCAACGTATGGCTACAAGAATGATTCCTCATCTTAGAGGAATGTCTTATGAGGGGAGGTTAGCTGAGCTGAATCTGTTTAGCCTCTAGCAAAGGAAACTAAGGGGGGACATGATCCAGGTATATAAGATTCTAACAGGTCTGGATGCTGTTCAGCCAAATGGCTATTTGAATATTAGTTATACTAGAACTCGTGACCATAAGTGGAAATTAGCGAGAGAACATTTTAAAATGAATTTGAGGAAGCACTTCTTTACACAGCATGTAATTCGAGTATGGAATAGTCTTCCTGCTAGTATAGCGCAAGCTAGAACCCAGAGCTAGATGAGATTTTAACAACTCTAAGCTATTAGTTAAGTTCTCCCCAAACAAGCTTGATGGGCCGAATGACCTCTTCTCGTTTGTAAATTTCTTATGCTCTTATGTTTTTAAAAGATTAAAAGAGAGATTAGTGTGTAGATCCAGGATAAAGTCAGTGTTTTATATGCAAAATTGATTTGTTACTCCAAGCCCTTCACTTTAAATAACCAAATGTATGCATTTTGTTAAACATATACCTTGACAAAAGAAACTTAGAGAAATCAAATACCATGAAAAAGCATTATTTTTGGTTTTTCCACTGAGATTTATATATTTTTTGCTACCTGTCGTGTAGAACAGGCACTATATCCAAAAGGGAATTTTTTTAAGAGAATGACATTTCTGAGCTCTGAAAGGTATGTGTAATGAGCAGGGGCGTCAGAAGCAATTTGAATGTGGGGGGGACACACTGGCATAAAACTAATATTTTATGTTAAATGTGGGGGAGGTCTAAATGAATAATCATGAAATGTGAGGGGGGCACGTCCCTGTCAGATTTAATGGCAGCGACGCCTTATGGTAATGAGCATGCCAAATTTCATCATAATAAAAAATGGTAATACAGAGCCCATTTTTTTAATTAAAATGATCAACTTACTAAATTAAATTGTGTATCCATCCATATTTCCATCCATTTATAAAGTCCGTAACTGTTTACTCAGTACAGGGTCACAGTTACCTGAGTATGAAATGAAGAAAAGTAATTTTCAGTTGTGTTCTACATGCTGGTAATACTTTGATACTTTTGTCCTATAAACCCACTAAATTTTACTTCATTGTATTTTGCTTTTTCAGAAATGAGCTGTTTGTACCAAACAGAGGAGCGAGGCCGGATGCTATTAAGGTCTTACTGGTCATCACAGATGGAAAGACCGCTGGAGACAGCACACCCTTACATGTTGTGGTTAATGAGGCTGAGACGAGAGGCATCATCCGTTACGCCATTGGGGTACTGTTAATGTTTGTAGAAGGAAAAGAATGTGTCATTACATTTAAGATAATGCATATGAACCATGAAGTCCTGTCTCCAACAATGAATTTACTCACTCGATAGTCTGAAAAAAATGATGAATCAATACTGGAATGATCATGGCTTTACAATTCCAGCTAATAAAAATTTTGGTTATATTTTTCAGGTGAACAGCATTGCTTAATAACAACATAAAATATAATTTCTCAAAAATTTGCAATTGTTTTCCTGTAACATATTGCTCTTTTACTGGTAGTACTCTGACCTTTTGCTATTATCTATTTAATATCTATTATATTATTACATATAATTATGCTTGATGACGTACTGTATAATTACACAGACATTCTTAGGTTGATTTGCAACTTAACAATAAAGCTATTACTTTCTGTCTTGGTCCCCACAGGTCGGCAGTGCTTTCCAGGATGCCAGTGCATTACAGGAACTGACCACTATCGCCTCCCTTCCTACTGCAAATCATTTGTTTCGGGTGAATGACTTCCAAGCTTTGGATAACCTTAGGGACACACTAGAGAAAAGTATCTTTTCTGTTGAAGGTATTGTAGCTGTCTGATTTTCTTGTTTATACTGTCATTCCATTTGCGTTTAATTTGCCATTATCTACTCATTTATCCCTGTTACAATAAATGCATGTATGTATTTAATAATCCATATTACTGTCTGTATTGCCTGATTTCAAGCAATATGGAAAGGTGATATTATTATTGATATTCTTATGAACACTTTTATCATTAGCAGTAATAGTAGCAGCAGTAACAGTAAAAGGAGTATTACACGTGTACAAATTGAACTGATCTATCACCTTTTTTCTTTAGGGACATCATCAGGAGAATCCTTTAAGATGGAATTAGGTCAAGAGGGGTTTAGTTCAGCTTTCATGCCCACGGTACACATCCTTTCTCTAAAGACCTATTACCTGCTTCTGTTTTTCCTGGTATATTCTTTGAGAATGTAATTGCTACTGCTGTTGTTGCTGTTTTGTTGTTTGTTTAGGGAAAGGTCCTGTTAGGTGCCGTTGGTGCATTTAACTGGAAGGGAAGTTACTTAATGGGAGAGGATCTTTTCAACAGCAGTGACAGTGTGGAGAATGACAGTTACACAGGTACAGCATCCCTGTGTACAAATAATAATATTTGTGCATTGGTTATCCATCATGTCTAACGTAGAGACAGAAGTGCAGGCTGATTGTATTTCACCTACAAAAATCACAGCAAATGTTACCTGAAACCTACGTGTGCCGGATTCATTATGATGACACTGTCCTGCTATCAGACAAATATATTGCAAATTAAACACATAAAGAAAACATGCATGTATATTACGGACATAATCATTGGCCCAAAGGCTATTCGATTTGATTACGATTATTGGGAGAACAATTTGATGCATTGCAAATCTTTCTATCACGATTCGATTTGTTGGTGCCTGTCACGGTGGCAATCCCCGAACCTGGTGGTTAACATCAGTGGTAAAGGGAATAAGCGCAGGCTTCAGATAATGGAAACCAGTTGCAACTTCATGCCAGCCAGAACTGCCGCAAACAACAGGCTGCATAGCGAGTGCCGATTGGGCGGTTTGATCAGTCATTTTGTTACTGTCAGCAACGAATCCTCGAATGGCTAAATACTCGTAATTATTTGTTACAGCCTGGCATTCGTTATTTACTTACTCGTTACTACTCAAAACCACACCACTAACCGGAAAGCTAAAACGCTGCCACACCGCTGATTTAAGATCGGCAGGGGTGTCCTCAATTTCAAATTCACTCTTTATCTCGCGTTCGGTCAAAACCAAAAACTTACGTACGACGTTGACGTGAATACGCAGTGACATCTGATGTCAAACTGACGTTGTGAAAAAAAAATGTAATATTACACCAGTTTAAGTAAAGTAAAGTAAAGTACCGTGAAGTAGTCCTAAAGTAGCAATTCATTTTCCACATCAGCCGGTTTAAAACGTCATACATTTACACTGATTTTTAACCAATTCGCAATTCAGCGTTACATGCCTACTGTTTATACGATATAGCAGGGGAAACTATTTTGCCCACTCTCTGGGCAAATTGGTTTTCCCTGTATATTAGCAATAAGAGTGGTATATTAGAGAGTATTTCACTGTAAATATCACATAGACAATTAGACAGATTAGTGTGCTTCATGTAGTGCCTGGGAATTAGTTATTATATTAGTTAACAAAATGTGTTGTAGCAGGGGGAAAAATTTTGCTTGGCCTCTGGGCAAATAGTTTTTTTCCTGTATCTTAGCATTAGGAGTGGTGAACTTGTAAGTATTTCACAGACAAAAATGACGTAGACCTATAGATGGACTAATGTGTGTAACTTGGCACTTATTAATCACTGTTTGAGTTTTAGAAGGGAAAGCCAATTTTATGGCCTCTGGGCAAATTAGTTTTCCCTGTGTATTTGCAGTAGGAGTAGTGTATTAAAAAGTGTTTTCCTTTCAATATTACACAGACCCATAGACATCAGTTTACATAGTCTAGTAATTAGGAATTACTGTTTGTGTTTATGAAAAGGCAAGCATGTTTCTCTTGTATATTTGCAACATTAATAGTGTATTGCTCGGTATTTCACGGTCAGTATAACTCAGATTATTATTATTATTATTATTAATTTTCGTTTGGAATAAAGTATTTTTGAATTGAACTGGGATTTTAGATCCTTTACCTGTCTCTCTCAGCTCACTTTTCAGAGAGAAGTTAATGTCGTAGTTTTTATGAACAGTCCGTGAATGCTGCTCTGCATTTCCCATCTTATATTGTTTGGAATAGCAGTGGTAGACTGACAGGTGAGGTAAACACACTTCGAATATGACATGGTGAAAAAAAGTCCTCCTCCCATTCCGCATGGAAGTGGTCAGTTTTTGGCGTTTTACTTGGTCCAGCTCCCCCATCCATTTTTATACCCTTCCTTAAGTTTAGTAGAAATGAATTGGAGGCTAACTAGAGTTTTGCAGCAGCTGGGGTGTGTCACGCCGCTGACTGGGGAAGCAGAAGCCAGGAGACGTAGGATCGGGGAAATGCAGGATTTAATGAGCGTAAGGAACACACACAAGCGGTAAGGCAGACTGACAATACAATGACCGGACTGGGGAAACAAATGGAAACGTGGACTAAATACACTGGACTAATGACAACAATCAGGAACAGCTGGTAAACACGGGGAATCCACAAAGGGTTAATGAGGGGGCGTGGCACACGAAAGGAGCGGACGATCGGGGCAGGACAGGACCCCCCTGCCCCCCCCAAAGGCACGCACTCTGGGCGCGCCTAAGGGGAGCGAAGTGCCGGGGACTGGGGACACTACAGCACCTGAGGAGACGAAAGTAACAACATCAATGCACCACGGGGAACAA
The DNA here is from genome assembly GCA_026777045.1 of Hyperopisus bebe. Lineage (NCBI taxonomy): Eukaryota > Metazoa > Chordata > Actinopteri > Osteoglossiformes > Mormyridae > Hyperopisus > Hyperopisus bebe. Next base: position 33,100,774 of record JAODJW010000094.1, read on the forward strand.
CAAGGACACACAGAACTGGCACAAAGAGACCAACTCTGACAACAGGCGGCAAACCACAGGGAACGCAGACATGTTTCCAAAAAAGAAAACATCTGACCTGGGGACACTAAAGGTGACAATGGAGGGACCACACCAGGGGGCACACCCACAGGAGGTACATAGGGACTAGCAGGGGACGTGGACACAAAAGGACGGGAAGGACACACGGGAGGCACAAAGGAACCAAAAGGGGACAAAGGCACAGAGGGACATGGAAGAAACACAGGGAGTACAAAAGAACCAACCAGAAATAAAGGCACAGAGGGATGGGGAAAAACACGGGGGTTACAAAGGGACTAGAGGACACTGAGGGACGAAGGGGAAACACAGGGGGCACACAGGGACCAGAGGGGAGCAAAGGCACAGAGGGATGAGGAGCAAACATGGAGGGCACAAAGGAAGTAAAGGGGAACAATGGTGAAACAGGACGGGGAGTGAACTCAGGGGCCAAGGGAGCTAGGGGCAAGGGGCAATGGGGAGCTGAAGGGACCCTCAGAGGGTGTGAGGTGGGGCGCGCTGAAGCAGCAGGTCTCTGCGGGGCCGGAACAGGGGCTGATGGGGACAAGGAGGAAGGTGATGGGGCTGGTGGAGGTGCAGTCCTCGCCTGCCTAGGTGCGGGTACCTGAGGACTCGCAGGCGGGGAACCCACCGGTGTCTGTGGGATCGGAACTGGGGAGAACAGAGGTAGGCCAGAGAATCGACTCCAACGACGGTGTCCCCTTCCTCTTCTGGAGACTGAGAGGCGGGAACCCAGCCAGCCGTGTTGTGAAGGTGGAAGAGGAGTCCCCGGGGGAGTCACCGGGGAAATCAAGGAGATCCCCGAGGGGTCCCACTTGAGCTCCTCCCCCAACTCCACTATGGAAGGAGGAGCGGTGGTCTGGAATTCAGGGATCTCCTCGGGGACTAGGGCCATGGTAGCTGGAGGTACAGGGATTGGGGTCGTGGGAACTGGAGGCACAGGGACTGAGGCCGAGGGAGTCGGGACCAGGGGGACTGGGAGCACATAGGGCGGCGCGTCAGCCGCCGGGACTGGACCCTCGTGGGGCAGCGCGTTGGCCGCTGGGGCTGGACCCTCATGGGGTGGTGCATTAGCCGCTGGGGCTGGACCCTCGTGGGGCAGTGTGTTGGCCGCCGGGACTTGGGTCAGGATGTCGGGCGTGGGCGGAGCCTGGGCCAGGACGTTGGGCGTGGGCGGAGCTTGGGAGCCTGGAGCCAGGGTGGCGGGTGTGGCAGCCGCAGGCAGAGCCGTGAGCTCGGGCGAAGCAGCTTCAGTGGGCGGTGCCACAGCAGGTACCTTGGAGGGCAGCACCGCAGCAGGGACCTCAGAGGGCGGCGCCGCAGCAGGAACCATGGTGAACCACGGGCACAGCCAGAACCTCAGGCGGTGGCACCGGAACCTCCAAGAGCTGAGCATCCACCCTGGCATGGGAACCACATGCCGCCGAGCAGGGACTGGAACAACCAAGGGCAAAACAGGGACCACAAGAGCCACGGGGGACTGAGGGATGGCGGCGATGCTGCCGGGACCTCGAGTGACGAGGCAGAAGGCAGCGCTGCCGGGACCTTGGGTGACGAAGCAGGACCAGCAAGGGGCACCGCGGGGAGTGTCGTCGCGGCCACAGGGACCACGGGGAGCACTGCTGGAGGCGCCAGACCAGGAACCTCGGGTAAAGGCGCTACAGTAACTACGGGCGCTGCAGGGACCTCAAGCAGTGGCACCGCAGCCAAAGCCGCCGGGTCTGGAGCCACAGAGGGTGGTGCAGGGGCCACCGGGACCAGGATCACAGGTACAGGAACCACCGGGGGCGAAGCAGGATCCACTGGAACTTAGGGGGGTGAAGCAGGAACCACTGGAACCTAGATGGTGTTTCATCACAATAGCAGTGAGTGCAGTGGGACAACAGTCATTTAGACAGCTCAACTGTGATTTCTTTGGGAGGGGCACAATAGTGGTAGCCTTAAAGCAAGAAGGCACAAACGCCTGTGCCAGGGACAAGTAGTATATGTCCGTGAAAACTCCAGTTAACTCAGATGAGCAGGCCTTGAGTGTGCACCCTGGGATGGAGTCTGGGCCTGTTACCTTATATGGATTGATTAGGCTCGGGACTAGGCGCACCTCCACTGTTGTCACTGACACTAGTTCACCATACGTGACTGGCAGCTCTTCATAGCAGTGAGTGTTAGGTGCCTTGAAGAGGGCATAGAACTCATTCTGCTCATCTGGTAGCGTGGTCTGGCTTGCTGTAGCCCACAGTGTCCTCTGTTTGTAGTCTGTTAACTGCTGCAGTCCTTGCCACATGCGTCGGGAATCCGAAGTGGTGTAGTAATCCTCCAGGTTCAGTCTGTTCTGTCTCTTGGCGTGTTTGATGGTTCTGCACAGATCGTATCTGGTCCTCTTATAGCTGTCTGCATCGCCAAAGACAAATGCAGCAGAGCGGGCACGTACCTTGGATCGCACCTCCCCGTTAATCCAAGGCTTATTATTTGGATAAAGCCTACAGCGTTTTGTGGGAACGATGATGTCGGTACATGTGCTGATATACCCAGATACAGCAGCAGCATACTCCTCCAAGTCGACAGTGGAGTCTCCCCTCAGAGAATCAGTTCTGCAGATGCTAGGCAGTGTGGGGTTTTGTAGCTCTAGCCTTTAGCCTCGCGTGCAGCCCACCTCTCTTCCCTCGTTTCCGCTTTGGGGGTGCTGATTGTCGCCTTCACCACTCACGCGATGCTGGGGTTGCTGGGCCTTCCCGGCTGATGTTGGCTAGGTCCAGGCTCTGGGAGAAATGAATGTCCGACGAGCTGTTTCTGGGGCATTATATGTTCTGCCGATGTCAAGAAGTTCCGCACGGCTGTATCGCAATATTGCACAGGCTGGATGTATGTTTAAAAAGCAAGATGACACTAACACAAAAAAGAAAAAACTTTGAAGTCGGGAGAGCAAAGCAAACACGTTGGCCACGGCGGGCAACATCATAGCCATCATCCTTAACATTACTTGTAAACTACAGTTGGTTGAAGGCTCACTATCATTATGCCAGTTCCCGACAGCGTAATTTGCGTTCTCTTTCAAAAGCGCTCGCGCTCTCTTTTAAAGCAACATTTCATAGCAAAGCAGTTAAATAAGTAGGTCTTTGAAATATCAGAATTTAAACCTTACCGTTTTCTTCCAGGACTCTCCCAAAACTTCTGGCTGGGGTCCTGCACAAGGCAGCATGGGTCATGTATGTCACTACGCGATCCGTACACCCTACTGGATCTGTAGCCTCCGGATCCGGTTCATGCACAATGTACATGTGCGCCTGCATGTGTCTTTCCCAGAATTAGACTGCGCATGTGCTCAGAGGTCAAGCATGCGTACACGGACTATTTTCGACTGGTAGCGAACAGTACTGTGTGTGACTGGGGCTCGATGCACTGCGCTACGTACGTTTACTACTCGTAGTGAATTCTAAACATGCATGCGTGTACGTGCATATCCCAATTAAAGTCTAGAAGCCGAGACAGATTCCGGTAAAATGGACAAAATGGGTGGATTTTACCTTGCTACCAAGGTGAAGGCTTTTTAAACTAATAGAGCAGGAGAATTGCATTTGTTATACGTTTGAGCTTGGTTTGTTGGTGTTTTGTGACCAATAAATAAATGTTATTCCCAAATAAAGACTCTTGATAGACTCTTAATTGACTCAGTATAATTTCTACGACAAATATACCAAGTCCACACATGGAGCCAGGGTGGAGACTTGAACCCATGTCTCAGACGTGTGAGGCAGCGGTACTAACCACTGCAATTATATTGAATACCTTTGTAATAATCTCACCACAGTTGCCAAAATTCATATTTGTAAGTGTAGGTTTCTGGAAATTACTCCAAATTGTATTACTTTTGAAAATTAGTTAAAAATATTCTTGAAAGAAAATTAGTAGTGATGGTACCACGACGTTGTGTGCGAAATCAAAAGTTTTTCCCCCAAACGAATAACCTCCTTGTCTTTGGATGTTTATACACGTGTATATATATATACATATATATATATATATATATATATATCATATTAATTTATGACTCCCGCTTGGTTGCTGTAAAACTGTATTATGTGTACAATTTTAAATTGCTATGTTTAAGAAGTATTAATTAAAAATGACATTCACTCAGTTAGTTTGCATGTTCGCCCTGTGTCGTCGTGGGGTTTTCTCTGGGTACTCCGGTTTCCACCCACAGTTCAAAGACATGCTGAGGCTAATTGCCCATAGGTGTGTGTATGTGTGAGTGACTGGTGAATGTGCCCTGCGATGGGCTGGCCCCCTGTCCAGGGCTGTTCCCTGCCTCGTGCCCGTTGCTTCTGGGATAGGCTCCGGACCCCCCGCGACCCAGTAGGATAAGCGGTTTGGAAAATGGATGGATGGATGGATTCACTCAGTTACTTCAAAACTCCAAAAGAGCTCTAAAAGCTGAAATAAAAGCTGAAATTGAAAATGAAGTTGATACAGTAAATGAGTTTAATGATTATTTTTCACGGGTGTTCACAGTAGAGAACACAAGTAACTTACTACCAATTAGTACGAATTCAGTGTTGTCTATGACCAATATATGTATAACTGAGGCTGATGTGGTACTAAGCCTAGCTAAGTTGAAAATAAATAAATTGCAGGGCCCTGATGGCATCTTACCTGTAGTTTTAAAATAGGTGAGGGATATTATTAGCCAACCTTTAACTTTAATATTCCAGAAATCGTTATCTGCAGGTGTGGTAACTTCAGATTGGAAGCATGCTAATATAACGCCCATATTAAAAAAGGGGGATAGAAGTAATCCAGCAAACTATAGGCCAATCAGTTTAACTAGCATTACTGGAAAAATAATGGAAGC
>JAODJW010000094.1:33174966-33186145 GCA_026777045.1 Hyperopisus bebe
ACACACACACACACACACACACACACACACACACACACACACACACACACACACACACACACACACACACCTGTAGTTTAGCCAAACAACTAAACTTAACTTAAACAGCTCAGAGCATATTTACTGAATTCTTCTATAGAGAAAGCATGATGCGTATACTACCTTGGAAAAATAGCCCACAATATGGGCTCCGTTCCTGTCAACTTCAGTCAAAATATAGAACACAAAAGGTTCCACATCAAAATACAAGGTCTTGTGATCCAGGAAGAGTTTTGCCAGTAGACACAAATTCTGACAGTATATCTGCAGCAAAACAAAAAAAGATACAAATGTAAATAGTGATTAAAAATTGAACTAATACATACTTTATTGATCCCAGTGGGAAGTTCTTTGGAATTAAGCGACAAGGTACATAAAGTGCACAGAAACAGACATATAGTGTAAAACAATGAAAGTTTGGCCGGAATTAACACATTTCCATTATTAATATTCATATAATTAAGCATAAAAACAGTACATTATAGCACAATTATGTATCATAATTGTGTTCAGAAGCAATAGCAGCATCCCTTATTGAGCTTTTCTAGTCAAAGTGTCTTCCATCAATTTTTCCTAGTAACCCAACTTCTTCCCCTAAGCTTCTTTTTGGAAGGCTGCTTATTTTCCCATTTCTCTTGTATCCAAATAAATTGTGTGAATGATGTATTAATCGTTTCCTGGCTGACCCTTACACACATTTCTCTTTACTTTTGGCAACATCAAGAATTCATGAGAAACTTGGGATTGGACACCAGAAAAAAGTACCTCTACTAATGGCAATGTAAACAACAATGTTTTAAAGTAACACTAACCATTGGGCCTTGACAGAAGATAATGCAAAACATACACAGCATGTGATGATACTAAAAATCAGGAAATAAGCTGGCTCCAGAGTTAATCATTGAGAATCTCAATGCATGATGCACTGCAAACTCAATTCCAGTGGTATAGCCTAGTTTGATAGCCTACTCCTTTTTCTAAAGTGCATGTAACAATTTTCTTGAAAAATGCATAAATTTCCCAATCTCTGCAAGCAAACACTTTAGCCAACTGATTCTGCAATGAGAGCAAAGTATTCTTAAATAGACATGAGAAAATAAAGCAGATTAAAGACACATTAAAGTATAAGCTAATGCAAGCTCACCCACTGTACCAAGGCTCCTAGCAATACTTCTTTAATAAAACATAACTTAAAACTCACTTACTATTGTTCCAATGGCATTTCTTTAGCTTTTGAAAAGTATTAGCCACTGTGGCTAAATGTAGTGGGGTTTCCTTAGCCACACATAAAATGTATTAGCTACAAAATCACACTCACTGAAAGTGAGACTGCTTCTACACTTGCAAAAAGGTTGAATTTGTATATCTGTGATACTATGGGTGCTTTTCCACTGCACCAACTACCATACTTTTTTGTCCCTTTTCCATTGGGTGCCTGTACCAAAAGTTCCAGTGCCAAAAGTTCCAGTACCAAAAGTGCGAAAACAGCTGGGGTACTTGTTTGGTACTTTGGGGTGAGACTTCAAATGCTTTCTTTGTCGATTGGTTATGCAAATAGCCCACCTCTGAAACAATACAAATGCCACCTTGAAAACAGCTGTGAACTCAGAAGACAATGATAAATGAATCAAAAAATAATAATAACTAGTAACTGCAGGCAGTGACTGAAGGGTCCAAAGCTTAGGATGATAGGACAGGAAGGACAGATAACAGAGGAATAACAGCGGAAAACTGGAGGATTGTCACTGGTGGCCAGGGCAGTAGAAAGTCAGAAAGTCAACTTATTTACCTGTGGGGAAACCTAGCTCAAGTACCCACCGAAGCTTGGTTCGAACCGGCGACCCTCTGATTACAGGCACACAGGCTTAGCCCACAGCGCCACATGCTGCTTTGGGTAAGATGGGTGAGATTGGTAGACACCTTCCTACCTGATCTGGTAACTCATTTTAGCTGAATTAGCTTGGGTGGGTCTTAGACATATATAAACAGTGGCCATAGCGCTCCCATTTGTCCGATCAACATGAAATTTGGAGGGTCTCTCTGTGGTACAGCCATACAGTAGTGAGAGAAATTTCGTTGGCTGAAGCATGGCTGAGATATTGCTGTCTGATTGAAATGGATGTGGCACCAGTACACTCAGGATGTGGCTATAGCGCCCCCATCTGGCTGAATGAGGTTTCCTTTACAGGGTGGGCAGAGTGTCAGAGGACAAATGTACCCGCCAAATTTGGTTTGGATTGGTCATCGTTAAGCCTGTCAAATGGCTGCTTGATTTTGATTGGCTGACGGCCAATCTTTTACGATTTATGACTGCCATTGTACGTGTCTGTCCTCAGGCTGGGTCCAGTATATGTCTGCCAAATTTCAGTTGGATTGGTCAAGGCAGCCAGGAGATATTGGCAGCTTTTATTTGTAGCGCCCCCTATTGATGAAATGCGGCCTGCCTTGGACCATGTTCCCAGGATGGTGTAGGGAGGTAGGATTTCAAATTTGGTCGAGGTAGGCCAAGGCACGGCCAAGTTACAGCAGTCAGACCAAAACGGGCCAAATTTGGGCATTGTTTGGGCATGGCTAATGGCTGTAGGATACACAAATGTCCGAATTTTTTAAATAATTCTTTATCAGCTCAGAGTTCTGATTCGTTTGACACCACATTTGTCTGATTTGGTAAGACAAGCTAGGACTTTAAGGAAAAAGTAGGATTTGCAAATTATGCAAATTAGCAAAAAATCTAAGTAGGCGGAGTTTCATAGTCCTATTGACTTTTTGGTAGAGCATGGCTGTCTGTCTCAGCAGAAAAAAGAATTTTGATTGTAGAACTTATAGGACACAAGATATCGACTGAAATGTGTTGAGGGGCGCTACAGTGCCCCCCTTTGACTTACTGGGATGGGTCGGAGGGGCTGAGTAGTGGGTAGGAATAGGCATCTTGCTGCCAAATTTGGTCAGCCTAGAACTTATGGTTTAGGCTGGGCATTCAGTTTTAGGGCAGAAAAATAATGAGAAAAATCCTAAGAAAAGCAATAAGGTTCCATAGCCTATGAACCCTTAATAAAAAAAAACAATGGATGCGTGGACCAATGAAATGATCCAAGCTTTATTTATGATCTGGTCAGAAGAACAGATACACGATCAGGATAGCATAAAAAGAAAGCATTTTGTAGAATATACTAGGACAGCAAGGTATTGGGAAAATTTAAAGTACTGCTATGTGATGTGTCATAATAAAACACTGGGGTATTTATAAAAGAAAAAAAGAATTCAACATAAATTTCTCACAAACCCATCTACATGCAATTAAAATAGCAAGGATGAAAATGACTGGTCTTGGAGAATGCATGCAGCGCAAGGCAAAGGAGGTAAATTTTAAACTGATTTTTAAATATACTCTAGATTATGGAAGCCCGTTTCCGCCACCAGGGAAAAAAATGATATAAAATTTAAGTTGAAATTTCGACTTCTCTCGAAACAAGTTTCTAGCTTTAATAACTTTTCACGGAAGTAAGGTGGGACATTTTTAATGACAGAATCGTGTTGTCCAGTACACAGACAAGTGATAGAGAGAAAGTTATTCTGAAAATCCAAGGGGTGTGCATTGTTCCCTGTAGTCCACTGATCAAAGCACACTTCACTAGACGTGCCTGTCTTGTCTAGTTCTAAAGTTATTAACCCATTCATGTATTGTCCCTTTGCACATTATACGGATTTTCAAACATTAAAAAATTAATCAAAATTCATACATAAAGCAATCTGGGAAACAAAGGGGTGTGCATCAGTCGCCATGAGCCCAAAATGCTAAACCACCATGTCATTACAGCTGACAGCACCTGACAGAGCAAAAATGGTTTAGAGAAACAAACTCCCTGTGCTACAATGTCTGTACCTAAATGAAGGCAAGAAAAACCCTGATCTTAATTTAACTGACTAACAATGTAACATTTGGTATTGATATAGCACATCATCCAGCCCTATAGTATAATACCAACATTTTTCAAATTCAGTACAAAATACTCTGCTTCGTGTTGTGATGTCATTCAGTGCCGGTACCAGTTTTTATGCCAGTGGAAAACCAACACCTTGGAGTACCGTACTTTTGGTATTCCAAGAAAGTACCAAAGAAAGTACTTGGTGCAGTGGAAAAGCACTCTGTGTGTCTATATACATGTAATAAAGACCTAAATTCGCCACACAACTTGAGAAGTAATTGTTTCATTGCAAATGTTTGTAATATATTGTTAATACTGTTTGTTACTGTCACAACAAAAACTTCATTATTCGCCAATTTCTGATTTACTGTGTTTTGTTTGGCTGGGTTCAACATGAGGTAGCTTATAAACTTATATAAAAAAAATCATGGAATAGAAACTATATATGCCAAAGAAATATTTTGACAAAAGATGATGAATGATTTATGTCTACAAACACACATGCTGTCAAGTTTTATCCTCCATATGTCCAACTTTTCCCTTCAGATTCTGCACTCACCCAACAACGTAATCATTCAAATAAGCTACGATTTGAGCTCAAGGAGATATAAACAGATGGTTCAATAAGTTTGGTTACTGATATCCGATTGGCTTCAGTGGACGAGTCAGCTCTTATCGTTCAGATGTTCAGTTAAGTCGGCTCTTAGAGATTTATCTCCATATTAGAGGCAGTTTGTTCGCAAAGGACCCATCACTAATTTCCACCCGCTTGTTGAGGTTGTGGTGGTATTAATGTGAGAAAACTTTAAAAAATTAAACATTATATCACCAAAACAAATTTAGTGTAACTAACATACACACACAGGTTTGTGGGAACTCCCTTCATTTCTATAGGGAAAACTGTAATCCCAACATGACGACTTTAACCCCGACCAGAGCTCTAAGCTTAACCAAACAAAATACAAGAATTTTTTGATGGCATTCACAGATCTTTGTTGGACCCCACAAAATGGTCCCAACATCATCAAAATAACAGGTCTTATTACATTGTGAGGAACATTTGGTCCCCACATTGCAATATAAATCACACATACACACAAAAAATGCTATGGTCCAGATTGTGAGTTTGGTATTCTTTTTGTGACATGATTATGATGATTCTGCAAAGATACACACTTTTCACAGGTGTAAGACCCAATTATACATCCTTTACCAGTGGGAACAAATAGAAATTCAACTGGAAAAACTCAAAAGTAATTAATCAAGGACTTTGCTTTATACAGTGTATAGATTTATACAAATAATGACATTCATTATAGGCAAAAAAGAAAATGGTCATAAGAAAAATCGGAAACTACCCTATTGGGCCGAATAAGGTTTTTGTTCTCCAAAACAATTATGTCAAAAAAAAATAAAAATAAAAAAAAAATAAACTTGGGGTCATTTTCTAATTGTGAAGTAGAATTTAAATGTCATTATACAAATACAACAGTAGATGGCGTAAATCATCTGCCTCCTGGCCTGGCCATATACTTCAAATGTAATCAACAATTAATGTTGTTTTAGCAAAAGGACGCCATATAAGCAGTGATCACTGTTTTGGCGCTCTGCCAGTGCATGGTCCCCGCGGCAACCTTAATCAATGGTTTTTATGCTCCTGCATCTTACTCCAGTTTAGCTTCATTGCACTGGCTGCCAGTGAAGTTTAGAGTGTGTCTGCATCATTCCATGTCAAATCATCATACTTTCGGAACTCATCGTCACAGATTTTAACGAAACTTGGCATGCTGAATTGGTCACATAAGTAACTCATGAAACTGAAAATTGGGCATGTCTGGGATCAATATTGAGGGAGATTTAAGCAAAAAAAGTTTGAACTTTTTTTTCCTTTGGGGGGGGGGCTATGACTTTGACTGGCTATATTTACCTTTAGGTAAGCTGCACAGAAGTGGACCTTATATTGTTTTAAAGCTATTGTCCAGCTCTGTAGATTGAACAAATAATATGCCATCCCCACTTGAATAATTACTATGTAATAACTGATTAAATATTAAAAATTCAATAACAAAAAACCTATATTTCAAAATTGATCATTTTTTTAATATACAAAAGCTAGATCATAATATCATGAACATCTCCAGAAAATCTGGTCTTCGGTTTTTAAGGTGTTGAGATATCTTGACTCAAAGGTAGCGTTACATGGTTTCATATCACTAATGGGCCTTTTTAATGGCAGCCAAACTGACATGAAATAGTATAACACAGGTGCAAGTCATAACATTAAGGTTACAAATATGCTACAATGAAATTTAATGGAAGCTTCATTAATGTCATTGCAGACACCTGTACTTGCCATACTATTCAAAAGGCCCATATGGCTAGTAAATATGGCTAATAAATGGCCTGCATTCATCAGAGGTAAGTGAGGTGTGCAAGTCGAGTGATTCCCTAAATGTGCACTGGACCAATTTGTACACCTCACTCACCTCTGCTGAAGGCAGGGTATTTATTAGTCATATTTAAAACTTTCTTTGTTTAAATTTACCTCAATATTGATCCCAGAGAGACAAGCCCAATTTCAGTTTCAAGAGTTACTCATGTAACCAAATCAGCATGCCAAGTTTAGTTAAAATCCGTGACGATGAGGTCCAAGTGCGATTATTTGACATGGAATGACCCTTCTGATTTTTGTCCCGAAATGACTCCTGTGGCAAAAAGGGGACAGCACCTTCTCTATGGTTGGGCTGAGATTGTGAAACAGCCTGTCGCTACATGCAAGCAGCACCCTCCACTGAATGTTATAAATCTAGACTAAAAATTCACCTATTTGCTGAGGCCTTTAGAGTTATCTGTACTTGTGTTCTTGTGGGATTTGAAAGTTATACATTTTTCAATTTTTTGTTTTAATCGGTTATATATATATATATATATATATATATATATATATATATATATTAAACAAATATTGAGGTAGATTTAAACAATAGTGCTATATACACACACACACACTGGGGTACGGAGTGGACATTTGTGTTGTATGAGTTATTGATTCTGTGTAATCATTTGGTCAACCACTGCTTATTTTACAATACGTTATAATAGTAAACTGACTTGACTTACATGGTCATTTGGTTCCATAACCCACGATATTCCAAAACGGTGCACATTCAAGATCCTTCAATAAAACTGCCTATTTTCTTTGCATATACACATATACCCAAACTCAAACTTTAAATCATGCCTAGATTACAGAACTGTACATATACAACATAAATTCTAGGTAAAAACACTACAGTAATGTTAGTAGTACAGTACTGTGCATGTTCTGTACAAGGTTTCTTTCCCCTAAACAATATAAATCTATCAATGCACAATATGGTATACTAAACAGCAAAATCCACCCCTCCCCCTTCAGCCACTACTGAATCCTCTAGTAATGCAACAACATTATGCACAGGTCTAATTAAACCTCTATTTGACAGATTACCACAGGAAGTGAAGGCAAGTGGAAATGCCCAAACATTTAAGAAGCTTAAAACTTTTTTATATAAAAGACTGCTATGATACTGATGAACAGCTTGTGAAAGACAGTTCGCCACCAACCAGTGCTAGACAACAACAGAGTTAGGATGCTGGCCAATGGATATTTGAACAGACAGCGTGCAGATACAACATGTTCAATCACACTTACACACTTTGCGCACCAATTTGATATTGCACATCTTGGTTAGTTTTAAAACTTTTTAAAATATTTTTGAACCATGATGGTCAAAACCACACTATCAAAAACAATGTAAGATGTGGGTTGACTGTGCAACACTTTTTAATGATATGCATTACTATAGCTGTATTGGTTATGATGCTGATAATAGTAATAATTTTGAAATCCTCAATACAGCACCACAAAAAGGAGTGCCTTAACACAAATTCAAAGAATCCATAGCAATGATTCACTGGGAAATGCCTGATAGATTTATGTTTCATGTAAGGAACAGCTTACCTTGTGGTCCCGGCCATCAACCTCATAAACAGATATATTGCTTTTTCTGTAGATCTCCTTCCCTGGGGGCTGCCTCCACTGACACTGTGACTGATGAAAGGTGGGGGAAATTAACTGTCAGTGACAAAGAACCATACACTGTGTATTCATGATGCTAAAAAAATACTTAATACTACCCATCATGTTAGTGTAAGATTTTAAATACATTTTTACATAATTTCCTGCATTCACCTTAGATCTAGCAGCAGACAGACAGGATAGGACAGACTTAATTCCAGAGAGGGAATTAAAGTGAAAGCAGCAGCAATATCAAACACCATCCAATAGTTACAAGAAAACAGACAAGCAACACAGGATCAGAATGCAGGAAGGCAGATACAATGTATATAAGGGTGGTGGGACTCAGATATGACAGAGAAAGACAAAGTTCAGAATCTATAGTCTATAGTAGGGAACAAACCAGGTGGTATCTGAAGGTCTTTTCGTATTTCATGTATTTGAGACAGTATTCACATATCCAGAGCTTGGGCTGCTTGCCATAGTCCTCAGGGAATGGGGAGAAGTACCAAGCGTCAATCTCAAAATTGCCGATCTGTATCTTATCCACATACTTGACTTTGGTGATCTAAGGAGAGACACATGGAGACATGACAGAACCAGAAGCCTTATAAAGCACAGACATATCAGTCATAGCCGGACGACCTCAGCACAATATGGCTTTAACAGGGTTGTACAGTCTTACACGGGCTACAAAAAAAACAATTGTGCGATAAATGCATTTACCTCAGTAGCACCTGTGTGATACCGTTTTGCATGTGAGACAGAGCTGCTTCTTTGTGCAAAGTGAGGCTTTATGCGCTGGTTTATGTGTGAGGAGAACTGATGGAGCATTACTATTGTACTTGGTACTTGCAGTCTATCGTGCAATTAAAAGCGATGTCCCCTTCTGCATGCAGTCCATACACCCAACACCAAATCCCATAATTCCTAGTGAACAATCTCCATTTCTTCTGTGACTCAAATTAGCTAGCTAGATATAAAAATTAAGCAGCATTTTCCAGTGCTAAATCAAAACTCCAAACAAACTCACAAAAAAAAACTCAATTTAATTTTGCAGTGGTTCTTTTTAATGGGGAAACAAGAGGGAAAATTTACAGACTTAATGCAGTAGATAAAAAGTTAGCCAAGGGAAATCTGTTATGTGAAGCAGCAGCTCTTGTTCTGTAGCTGGCCCTGGGAGGTTCCAGAAAAAATAGAGTACACAGTCCTCATGCAGTGTACTCTAAAGTGTAACTTATGTAGCCTTTGTTTTTGTTCTTTTGTACTCTTAGAGATATTAAATGTGATATTTCAACTGGTCACACCTACTTACCGCCTCATGCTCTTTTTCAAGGGCAGCTGTTGTTGGATCCATCTCAGCATATGTCTGAAGGACAAACCGATGCAATAAATCTCAGTGAGAACCAGACTCACATGGTTCATATCGTGTTATGTTCTGAAATCTAGCTCGTAACCACAACACAAAGTATCGCATCACATCTATGAATAAAAACAAATCAGCATCACCTTGCATAAATGAAGTAAAACAGGTAAATATTATAAGGACCTTCTGGACGTGATTGATCTCATCATGCTTGCGTTTCTGGTTTCGGGTGATCTTCCGTTCCGGCTGCTCCCCCAATTCCGCACCGGTGCACCCCTCCACACTTTTTCTCACGGCATCTTTCACGGTTTTGGTCAGGGCTAGGCGCGACTTGCCTACCCACTCATCCAACCTTCTGTTAACTAACATAAAAGTGTCAATGTTTGTGGTTAGGTGGGGAAGCGCACATCCCAATAACTAAGGTATTAAAATGGGATACTTACAGCCCACGTAATGGACATAGAACTCCTCTCGTCCCTCCTGCTCATTTAGCCTGGACTGGATAACTTCGGCCGAATCTGAGTCAAGGAAAGACACACTATGTTCGTTTCTGGAAACAGTCATAAACTAAGACGACAAACGAAACCGATAAACACTAATCTGACCAAAGACACAAGTTCATGAACCGAAGATTCAAACGTGACAGGTTTAGCTGACATGCTAACTCTGTAAACATGGTACTTTTCGCGTGGGAGTTCTGCCTTTCAGAGTTCGCCAGAGTATTCCCAAGCCTTTCTGTTGAAACTACCGATCACTTTACGCCCAGTGCTCTCAGAAATAAACGTCAGGCTCACGGACGTTAACTGAATTTACCCGGAAAAGGCACACGCGCTTCTCTGCAATTGATATTCGTCTATCTAGCAAAAAAGTGTAAACACATCCAAGCAGACATCTGTGCGTCCATTCACGAATCGCAGAGACCGCAATTACAAGAAAAGGTGAATTAAACACCACACGTAAATATACTATTTAATATTTTATTTAACAATGGAAGACTCACGCCAAGTTTTATCAGCCCGTTGACACAAATAGGTTTCGCCGATCTCCACGGAGACTTCCTGCTCCCTGCCGCCGACCAGGCCGCTCCCCTCCAAGACGCGCTGTTTGTTCAAGCCCATGGCTCCCCGCTCTCGGTCCACAGCCTCCGCCTCGTCGTCCTCCCCGCCACTACCGTTAGACGAGCACGGTGCCCGAGTCCCGGACTCAAAATCCGAGCGGTCACTGGAAGATGGTCTCGTCAGCTTCGTCTCGATGTCCATTTGGTCTTCGGGACCGCAGCTATTGTTAGCGCTGCTGCCGCCACTCCCGTTGGCGCCGTAGGCCGTCCTGCAGTCAGATGACATGGACACAGCGATGGCGGCCATCTTGAACGTTTCTCTAAACTGTACGCAGCACAAATGATCCCCTGTTATGTATGTGGCGGCCCAGTGTGTGACAGGGGAGTAAACCTTTATCTCAAAGAAAAAACAACAAAAACGTCATGAAAAATGACGATGCCTGGTTAAACTTTCCGCCTCAGCGATTACTTTTCCCATTTTGTATGTCTTCAAATGGAGATCAAATGCGCCAGTGACCATAATAGGCATGCACTTTACACATGGAAGCACCGCTTGGGGACTCGCTTTAATATTCTAATCATACACCTTCTAACCGGTCGTCTTGGTTGCGTTGATTATGTGTTAAACAAAGTTTAATAGGCGAAAAATGTAATTATTGAGACCCCACCATTAGTATATTATAATAATAATTACTATTATTATTATTGATGTTGTTATACTTTAACACAATTAT
>JAODJW010000094.1:33195614-33209115 GCA_026777045.1 Hyperopisus bebe
CGTAGAATTAAGGCAGTTCTGAAGGCGAAAGGGGGTCAAACACCGTATTAGTATGGTGTTCCAAATAATCCTTTAGGACATACATGTTTAATAATATCAAACGTAAAATCAACATAATTATGTGAATGTTGCTTGGAGGGAGACAAAAATAAATTTAGGTTATTATGAATGTTATTACATTCTCTTTTTTCTCATTTCTCGTTTAGCTGACTCATGGTGCTACCAAGGCTGTGGTAAGAAAACATGCATACAAGAGTCATCACTACTGTTTTTGTAATACTTCATTTAAGGTTTCTTGTAGTGACAATGTCATTTGACCATTAAATGTTTCTGTCTTCCTAGATTTTCATCATAATCAGGCAGTTATTATGAGCAAATTTTCTTCTTCTTTGAACTTTTTCTTTTCTGCAGATAAAGACCCCCCTAACTGGGCCAAACTCATTCCCTCAGAGTGTGGAGGATCAAAACAGTCACCGATAAACATCAACACATCAGTGCTGACCCCTGACTCCCAGCTCAGAGCCTTCACATTCACTAACTTCTCAAACCCACACAGCATAACCCATCTCATCAACACAGGACACACAGGTGGACCTTATATTCACTAATGTCTAAATTCTGCACAGGACAGATATGGGACACAAGCACTGGCCTGCATTTCTATTGGGATACATGCTCCCATATTCAGAGAATGTTATGATGGGCTGTGTTATGACAGTGTGTTATATATACCTAGTGATAAACAATGTATAAATTAAAAAACCAGAAGAGTTGTCCAGAGCCAGAGCTTTTGTCCAAAATAGAAAGTTGTTTCCTTCCTCTACAAAAAGTTCCTTGGCATTAAGTCACACAGGATACCTGCAGGTTTAGCAAGTTTAATGTAAGACTTTTTAAGACCTTGTTATGACCATTATGAATCAAAAATAAAGGATGAACCTGCACTCAGGAAGGTCATTTTCTACAAATAGGGTCCGATCAATTGATTTTTCCATTACTGCAAAAGCCAATAGACGTTTTGACAAATCTCTTTCTCAGTGTCTATAAGCCAAGTAATCACAAGCTAGCTGTTATATAGCAGAAAGGAATATGACCACCTGTTCCCATTCCCAATTACAAATGTCATA
The DNA here is from genome assembly GCA_026777045.1 of Hyperopisus bebe. Lineage (NCBI taxonomy): Eukaryota > Metazoa > Chordata > Actinopteri > Osteoglossiformes > Mormyridae > Hyperopisus > Hyperopisus bebe. The sequence goes on from JAODJW010000094.1 coordinate 33,196,739, forward strand.
AACGATTGGTTACCTTCAATACCTTGATTACCAGCAAATAATTCAGGAACAGTTCAATCACTAAAGCAAACACAAAACACACAATCATACTATACAATACATTAAAATACATTTACAATAACAGGTCAAAACAAAATGTTCAGTAAGGCCAGTTTGTTCAAATTGTGTTGCAAATAGGCTTCCTTTCTTAGTATTTTGTGTTGAGATCCCCATCCTTCCTGCTCTGTGTGACTTTTTCTATGCCAGTGCAACACAAACTGTGTACAATGTGTTTGTATTCATTAAAATGTCTCGCTACTGTTGTATTTAGGTAGCATTCACGTAAGTGAACATAATTTTTAATTTTTCCATCAATTTTTATGACCTATCAAAATCATATTCAAGACATTATAAGACATTTTAAAGACCCACAGAAACCATTCTTATTTTTGTTAATTTTGTTCAGAGGGTTTGTAATAAACATCATTCTAAACTACCTAACCTAAAAGAAGATGCCTAACCTAGTTAAATAATATTATCACTGAGTTTGCATTTCAAGAAAATGTGCATTATTCACAACTTACATCCTTATTAACGTCTTCCTTGTTTGTTTCTCGCTGTGTGTCTGTGTTTCACCTCCTAAAGTACGATGTACATTGGAGAAAAATACTGTGGAGGTCAAAGGAGGGGGGCTTAAGTACAACTATTCAGCTACTGAGATCCATTTCCACTGGGGTAGCGAAAACCATCCAGGATCAGAACACACAGTAAATGAGAAGAGGTATCAGATGGAGGTGAGTTACTGTATGTGCTGCTTGTATATTCTCTTCGCTTCATTGTTTTCTCCCATGAAGTGGTGTGTTTCAGTAATACTTACTGTATATTGTGAACAGGCACACACACAAAGATATGTCTGTAACTTACATTCCTTGTTTTTCAGATGCACATTGTCAGTCTTAAGAAAGAATTAACAGAAGAAAAGTCAAGGCAGATTCCTGGCGGAATTGCTGTTCTTGGATTTTTTATTGAGGTCAGTTATAGTTCTAAGGTAAAATAAAAATGTCCATGCAGGTGTGTTCAACTTAGTTAAATTTTTTTCTATATAGTAATATATAATTTTCCTCACAACTCGTAATGCATTAAAGTATTCCTAAAAATAAATATTTAAAAATGAACCACATTATAGAAAATTGCCAAAATGTGAAAAATAATGTTTATTACTATTCCAATGGAATATTTGGAAGACATTGATTCTAATTTTGGTTGGTTTCATGGGAACAAAAAATGCAATAGTTTTTGCATCTTGCAATTTTGAGTTTATCTCTATTATATAAATATCATTAGTGTTAATTTATTTATTATTTGTATTATTTTTTTAAATAGTATTTTAATGTATTTCTTGTAAGGTGTGCTAATTAATTTGGAACCCACTGTAGAAATTGGCAGATTTAATGTAATTGAGTATTGTATTGATTTGTATTAATCTTTTTTTAAGTATTAGTATGGTTTTCCAAAAATAATAAAGATAAAATAAAACTAAAATAGACAAACACTAGGCAGTGAATATGGATATTGTGAATATAGTGTATATAATGTGTATATAATGTATATATGCATGTTTGTTTATATAGAAAGCTTATATACAAAGGCTGCATGGTGGCCTCGTTGTTCTGGAGACTAGGATGAATCTCCACCTTGGCTCTGTGGGAGTTACTAGGAGTTGTAGGAGTTACCGTATTCCTGCGCCCATAGCCCCAAACATGCTAAGGTGTAGTGGAGTTGCAAAATGCTGTGTGTGTGTGAGTTTCCTGGTCCCCATGTGGAAAAACTCTATTTTATAAAAATGTGTGACTGCAATGAAAAAACTTATGGTTACTTATGGTTATGGTTAGGGCTGGGTAGGGGTTAAGGTTGTCATAGTTAGCATTAGCATTTTTCTCATAGAAATGAATGAGCGGTCCCCAAAAAGATATGATTACACGGCTCTGTGTGTGTGTGTGTGTGTGTGCATGTGTGTGTGTGTGTGTGTCCTGCCTTGGGCTGATACCCCATCCTGGGTGCATGTAGCCTCAGTGATAAGTTCTGGACTGTGCATAGGGCAAGTGGGTATGGAAGATGGATGAATCCTATGTACAGAAGATCAGTATCTCAATTTTAATTATTACCGAGCAAATTATTACCAAGCATTATACCCAAATCTAAAAAAAACGCAGATTGAGTTAAATATTACTGATTAGGTCTGTTTTCAGTAAACTTTTCCATTTGTTTGTAATGTTGGTAGCATGAATGATTTGGTGCTTTTGTATGTAACCTCCCACATGCTGAAAAACTTACTTTTACTGTGGAAATAACTTTTATCATATGAAATATAACGTCCCTGTTATTTTATGGACATTTTGAGTTTCATTTATGATTACAATTCATGATTTTTATATCATGTTATATTAAATCATTAGTTCCATAAATTCAAATTATCCAATCTAACCTTATACAATATATTAGCTAAACAAATTTAATTGTGTTCAGAAGTATTTAATTGTGTTTCTGGGCTAATATGGGTGCAGAAGTGAGCACACATGTTGACATTCTGCTGTGTTACACACCCTGATCCCTTAGCCTGTGGCTGTGGGTCACAGAACTGATAAAAGGCCAAAGCAAATCCAAGGTGTTGCATGACAGCAGCTTGAATGGTCTCCATCACAGTCATCGTCCCATGTATCCTTTATGTACAATGGCCATGTAAGCCTGTTCTAGTCAGGTCACTAATATCACCAGCTTCCTTTTAATGGAGAATCTTGTTTGTGTGACCTCAGGGACTGTGTGATCATAATACTTAAGTGGCACTTTTTCATGCCATGTGTTTCTGGAGCGGGTACTTAGTGCCTTATCTGCAATTCCTCTTAGGATCTCTTGGTTTTCTCAAGCTATTTGAAGATCTCTCAGAGGGACAGTATAACCAAATATCTTTCATTCTAAGGCTGATACAGAAGGCATCTTTGTGAAATTGTCCCATGTATCAAAACTTCTAGTCTCACTCTGGGCTCAGAGCTTTAAAGTCAAACTCATATAACCTGGGGGGGGGGGGGCATTTACTTCTGCCAAGGGGGGCACTTGGACTATTTTTATGAGGCAAAAAAAATAGAGGGGGGAAAAATGCAACATCTATATGCTAATTCATAAGAAAACCAAGTCTATGCAGATCACTGAAATGAAAAGTTACAAAGTGTAAAATGAAAGATCAACCTGTGGTCCAGATTTAATAATGTATCACTGCAAAGAACCAGCAGAGGGCTCTCATAGAACATTACATAAATAGGGAACCAGCTAATCCATGTCAGGGAGGACACTTTGAGCTGCTTCAGGTTTTACAAACTGATTTAAAACTGAAAGGCTCTTGTGCTTGGCTAAATTGTTTAGTTTGTCTTGTGCTTTGACTGGTTTGTTTCCTTAACTGAAAGACTCATACACCTGTTTCACATTAACAATTACTGACAATGGCATGCCTATACGAGACTGACCAAACAGCACTCCGCAATAACTCAGTGCATAAGCAAAATCGAGCTCCTTTTAATTGAAAGGGTAGTTTACAAATCCTATCCTGCCTCAAAGTGTCCTCCCTGACATGGATTATCTGGTCACCCTACACTCACAAATGTGATCTGTGCATCTCTGTGTGCAATGCATGGTGTGTAAACACTGTGGTACTCAGTTACTCACCAATGGTGTGGTCTCTATCTCCTGCGACAGTTCATTGTGGCTGCTTTTCATCCCTTCCTGCGTTCCTGGATGTTCTCACTTCTTTTTGCCATAGTTTGACACCAGGCCTGGGGCAGTGCTGTTGCACAAAGATGCTCCTAAGTCATGTTTGTTAAATGTGGCATGAATGTTATCTTAAAAATATGCAGGTATATGCTATTGCAGTTACGAACATGTATTAAGTACATTTTTCAAGTACATGTATTACTGTAAGTACATATCTTTAAAGTAGGATTAACTGTGGACACTTTTGACTTTTACTCTACTATATTTTACAGCAAATACAGTGGAAACCGCTTATAGTGATCATGTCTGTCAGTATGAAGTTGATCACTACAAGTGGATGATCATTGTTTTTTTTCTTTTTCTTTGTCTCAGGCAGATTTTCATCTAATTCACATTTGCATATTTATTACATGCATATAAGGAAATAAAATGGACAGCGTCGCTATTTATTGAAATTTATTTACTCATTAAAAATACAGTACAGCTGTTTCATATACTTTTCAAATTACAGATTACTGAACAGTGTATGATTTGAATTTTCACACAGTAATTATGTAAAGTGTTCTTGGTTAACACCGAAGAAAGATTTTTTTTTAAAACCTTATTGTGATTTGACATTACATTGTATATAAACGTAGATATTATATATAAAATATATAGATTTTCATATTACTGTTAACATCATGTTTCACATTTTTTTAAATTAATTCGCTTTAAGAGTACTCTACAGCATAAATATTAAGTATTACTGGATGAAATAGCTTCGATGTAGTTAGCTACTTTTTCTCTCTAGCTTGTAGTGTAGCTAACTACTATATTAAAATAGTAGTTTGGCTGTAGCTTAGCTACTTTTAATCATAAGTAGCTTGTGGCTTGAAAAGCTACTGTTTTAAAGTAGCTTCCCCAACATTGTATGTTAGTGCTAGAACTATTGTTAAAACTGTTCTGAGAGCATGTGCTCAGCTTAGAAGTGCTTATCAGCATTAGTAATTGTAGCTGATTAATTATGTAAATCTAATTTCTGTTCACACAATGGAATATATTTTTGAAGTTCTTATAAACTAGCAGTTAATGCCATGTTATACAGTTGCATCAGGGACTACAAGTTAAAATACTTTCACCTTAATACTTCATGTATATTTACAAGCAATTTTTGTGTAAGCAGTAAGGCTAATGGCATTCTGTCATGCCCAGCTCCGTACGATCCTCATGTGTGCCATGCCCCATCATTACCTTGTGTTAATTCCTGATTTCTGTTCCTGTTTCCTATTCCTCTTGGCTTGTCCTGTGTATTTAGTCCGCGTCTGAGTTAGTCTGGGCAGATCCGTCATTGTAATGTTACCCCGTGTTTACCCGTCCCGTCCCTTATTGAAGAGGGGGGGAAAAGGAGAAGAAGGGGGATAGAGAGAGAGGGAGAGAGAGGAGAGAAAAAAACAGATAATCTGCTTCCATGTCTGCTTAACCTTTCTTCGAATCTGCTAACCATGTTTGTTTTCAGTCTGATCAGAGAGTAGAAAAGTCATGTGTATATATATAATCTCATTTCTGACTTTCTGCCATTGAATGATTGAGGTTCATTTGCATCACAGAATGCAGAACGAAGTTTTCCGAGTGGTACAAACCCTTGCATGTAGCTCCCAAAAATTACACCATAACAGCCATGCTGTGGTGGATCTACAGTAAGTATGAAACAGCCTTAATGCTAACAAAGCACTGTGCCTTCACTATGGAGTCATTAATTAGCTGAAAGTCTTTTTTTCCGTCCGATTTCAACTAGCGCGTGAACTTTTGAGAAAACAAACTGGACACACTCGTAGTGATGTACACGGACAAAGCAAAGAAACATGTTTACCCCAGCACCTCCATGGTCTCTCAAATCACACGTCTGTATTGCTAATGCCAGCATACATTTCACTGCTCAAACAAGCCAAACCAGTCCAACAAAAGATTGCAGTCCAGCCAGAAGAAGATATCTGAACTATTACGGGCTGTTGTGAAATGCAAGTTGGAACATATTCAAGAAAGCTGCCACCTGTGGGCACCATATTAACTCAGGAGCATGTAGCATCCATCACTGATTATGTGAAGTGCATAGATGATGTCACTGTTTCCAAGACCTTCATTACCTGAGGCAACCAGAAATCAAGGATGTTAGCAAAGGTACCAACACTGTTGCCCACAGTTGCTGTCAGATTGGGAGACAGCAAGAGCAAGCCCTTTACACAGGATCAAGGCAGCAAAACATATATGTGGGCAAGGATTCCATGTCTGTTTTCAAGATAACTGAGACTCGTGGTACCAGTTGTGGTTCATGGAACAGCTATGACAGCAATGCCTGCCTCCTAGAGGTGTTAAATAACTTCTAGTCATGGTTTAATGCACTGAATGACATGAAGATCTTCTTTATCTTTATCTTGGGGCAGCGTGTGGCTCAGTGGGCTGTGCCTGTAATCACAACGTCACCAGTTCAAACCCAGCCTTAGCACATCTGCGGGTCCTTGAGCATGGCCCTTAACCCCCAGCTCCCTGGGTGCCCCAACAGGTGGTTGCCTTTCATGGGTAGCTTGGTCTACAAAGTGCAAGTTGAGAGAGGCATAAAAAGAATTTCCCCATCGGGACAATAAAGGATCAATTATCTTTATTCATGAGGTGTCTGTTCTTATCTCATATGAGGAGAACTCAGTCAAGAGTGAATCCACACAAAGCTTCTGAACCTGACAACATCCCTAGCAATGTGCAAATCAACTTGTCGATGTTGATGCTATTTTGCTAATGTTTCTTTAAATTGCCAGTAGTATGTACCCTGCAATGAAATGGCATCTCATGCCTGGTTCCCTATGTTGCCTGAGATAGGCTCCAGGCCCCTATCCAAGATAAACAGATGATGGTATAGCCTTTCAAGTCTATTTATTTCCCATATCTAGGAATCTAAAGACTTTTTCTTGACAACATAAACTGGGTTGGACTGGGTTAGACATGAACTGTAATGAAAGAAGTACTTGAAGATTTTTTTTTACTGAGGCTTATTTTTTGCATGTTGACTTTGAGCTCAAACTTATTCCTGCTGCCGACAAAGGTAATATGAAAAGCAGATTTCATGACCTGCAGCTCTTGGGATATCAATGCAGGTCAGTGATGTGCACAGATGTTTCGAGGGACAGGCGTGGCAGATTGGTATTTTGACCATTTTCCTGGCCCAAGGCAAAGTATTGCGACAGGGTGGAGCGAAATGGGGAGGACTTTGCCTGATTGTCAGTTTTATCAACAGTGCATTTCAAGTGTAAAATATGTACAATTTACAATTTCTTAGCTATTTATAATTTTATTATATGACAATATGGCATCTGACACAGAACATATGATACAAGTACTTTTATTAATAATTTATTTTGGCTTTTCCTTAGGAAACAGATGAAGAGGAAATGACAGAAGCATGGAAAAATTTGATTTCATACTTTGCAAATATAACAAAAATACGTGAGTGGAACAGTGATTTAACATTGTGATAGAGGCATAGCAAAAATAATATATCATTGCTAATTTTCTCATGCATCACCCAAACTGATTTGTTTGCTTTCACCCTGTTTTAGAGACTTTCGTCATTGTAAATCACAAGATATCCATCAGCGATTTGCTGGGAGATGTGGACCTTAATAAGTTCTACCGCTATAATGGTTCTTTAACTACCCCAGCTTGTAATGAGGTAGTAGTGTGGACAGTGTTTAAAGAACCAGTGAAAGTCTCCAAAGATCTGGTAAGAATCAGTGAAAATACAGTTAAATGTAAAAATAACAGGAGTTTACAAGGTGAGATGGGATCTTTTCATTTTCAGTTTAATTCACTGTCACAGGGGGTTGACATAATACCTAAAACAGCATGTTTGTCATGAATACAGCGTCGCCTCAGCGAAACATTTGACATCCAACTGCATAACAAACTTTTTGGATTATCATATATATTCATGGAAAAAGGTGTGCTAGAAAGGGAATCTATATCTATATGAAAAATATGGTAAATGCAAAATATGCACTTGATGATCACAGATACAGTAAAAAGTCTGAACAGTGATGTAATAACAATACGTTTCAATTTGGATTCTGATTTAAGAAAACCAGGTCATGAATTATTCTATTCTTATTCTGTTCATGTTTTTAATGTTTAGTTATAGAAAATGTTAATTATTGCAATGTGAATTAAAATTGGCTACATGTTTAAGCATTTACCAGCTTGAAATGTGTAAGTTCTAAGCAAATACAAATGAAAGATGGTGTTTTAAATACAGCTCTGGAAAAAATTAAGAGACTACAGCAAGGTTTTTAGTTTCATTCATTTCTCAACCTGGCTCTTCCCTGCTTCTCATTGGCTTCTTCCTTGCTTTATGGGACTTTAGTCCTGCTTCTAGACTCTTGTTAAGTGCACTTCACACCACTTAATGCTTCTCATTCTTTTTGAAGGTCATTTGAGGTCATCATCCGATTTATGAGGCACTGTTGGATAAGTTGATGGTTATCTCTGGCATTAGAAAGTCACTTCTGCCCTCTACCTGGCTAGTGTTTGGTTGTTCCCTGTGTTTCCTGTTTCACATTGTTCTTGAGTACTGCTGTCTTAGAAATTTTGAGCGTAGAAGCAACCTGCCACTTAGTGTAGCCTTCTGCTAGCAGAACCAGCATTAAAGCAGAATTAAACAATGCAGATTCTTAAAAAATATGGAGTGGTCTCTTAGTTTTTCCAGAGCTAAATGGTAATGTTAAATAAGTCTTTCCTTTTCTTCTCTATTTTCTGCTTCAGGTAAAACAATTTCCAAAAACTATGAATTATGAGGAAATTTATAGACCCATACAAAATCTCAATGGCCGCGAAATCTACGCTTCCCCAGCAATACTATCTGACGGGGGTAACTAGTAAATGAACAATGCATTATTGTGTGTGATTTTATGATATGATTTTGCTGTCAGACCAGCTTCAGACTCATTTACGTTTCTCCCTCAGGTCATACATGGTGCTACAATGACTGTGGTAAGCTAAAACAGGTTATAGGGGAAAGAATCATTATTTTTGACTGTTCTCTCACTCAGCTCAGTATGTTTTCTTTCTCATCACCAGAATATGTCCCGTCACACTGGCACATGCTGCCTCATTCTCATTGTGGGGGAGAAAGACAGTCTCCCATCAGCATCAACACCAAGGACGTCATCCCTGATTCCAGCCTTAAAGCCTTCACCCTCACCAACTTCTCCAGTCCTCACAGTATCCGCTCTATTGAAAACACAGGGCACACAGGTACACAGCATTGTCACATTAGCAGTGCATTCATAACTACATAAAGAACTGTGCAAAAATCTTAGGAATTCAAAACAATTGCATTTAAATGACCTTCATGGTCGGTGGAAAACTATTATATATCTGTCAAAGTATCTCAACTTAGTCACTTCAAAAGCTCTCCTAAAGTCATTCCAGAATTTTCAGCAGCACTCTATTACCCAATATATTTTTGACTCAATTACTACCACACCTTGTTTGGCTAATCAATACTTTATTATTTAGTGTCATGCCCCGATCGTGCCGCTCCTCCTGTGTGCCATGCCCCCTTGTTTACCTCATGTGGAATCCACCTGTTTACCAGCTGTATCTAGTCATGGCTAATTGATTTTTTGTATTTAAGTGCTTTCTTGTTAGTCTTTCCCCAGTCTGGTCATTGACATCTTTATATTGTAAGTGGTGCTTTATGTTCCTGAGTGTGTTACCCCTAATAAACCTGAGTTTTACAGTATCTATACTTCTGGGGCCTGTACTATGAAGCGGGGTTACTGGCTTATTGGAGTAACTTATCAGATTTAAGGTAGTCTGTTTCCCTGCCCTGCACCGCCGTACTTTGTGATTACATGACATTTAGCAAATTAAGGTAATTAATTGATTGAGTGAGAGAATAAATGTAACAAATACATGGAATGGCTGAGGTGTCCCTAAGTAGAGCTTTGGAAACCAAAGTGGGATTCATCTAGCAAGATGTCTGCAACTTTTTGGAGATCAGAACAAATTCTTTTTATTTTTTATTGTTACTATTAATTTGCATATGTTTTAATACCCAGACAACTAGCCTTAAATATTTTCTTTGACTGCATAAGACATTTGCACAGTATTATGCACCAAACACTGGTAGTAGAATGCGTTGTTGTGCAGAAGAGATTGGCAGCAACATAGGATGCCATCTTTCTAAGAATTCAGTTTGTTAGAGCTGCCCTGGTCAACTGCAAGTGAAGTGAAGTGATTGTGAAAGTCAAAAACTCTGGGAGCAAGTTCACTTGCGAAGTGGCAGCCACGCAAACTCACAGAAAGGGACCTGATAACTCAGCATCGATACCTAACTGGAATGGCAGCAAATCCCACCATCAATATTTCAATATCTAATGGAAAGTCTTTCCAAAAGAATAGAGGTTATTATAGCAACAATGGGTATACCAACTTCATATTAGAATCAGAACTGGAATCATATTTCGGACAAGCTGGTGGCCAGCTTTTTGACCATATAGTGTATGTCATTTTCGTTCAAACAGACACAGGTGTAGAGAATGCATTATACTGAAAATCCATTTTTCCCTCATGCTCCATTTGCAGTTAATTGTGTGCTGGTGGAAAACATGGTGGAAATTGGTGGAGGGGGCCTCAACCACCAGTATTCAGCTCTTCACTTCCACTTTCACTGGGGAAGTTCCTCTGACTATTCTGTCGGCTCTGAACACACGGTGAACTCCAAGAGATATCCAATGGAGGTAACAGAAACAGTCTCAATGGTTTATCTATTTAGTCTAATTCTTCTTGACTTATTATTAGTAGTAATAGTAGTAGTTATTGTGGTAGTATTAATTTTAATATTATTGTATATTAATAAATACAATGTTTTTTATTAATTGTTCATTCTTTTTCTATTGTCTGACAGATGCACATTGTTAATATAATGAAAGGGCTTACCATGAACGAAGCAAAGAAGCATCCGGAAGGACTTGCTGTCTTAGGATTCTTTATAGAGGTAAATCTTTATAACAGTTTAAGAGCTTCATCCATTAATGGCATCTCATCCATTTATATCCAGCTTGCCCTAAATCCACAGCAGAGGAACCCTAGTAATTGTCTCACAACCAAATATAAAAATGAAACAAGATGTGCAATGTTGTAAAAAGCAATATAACATGAATATGAGTGTGACATTGCAGTGGTTTGCAAAATACCATATGATCCACTGATCCATTGCTTACCTTAATGTACCTTTGTTGTGTTAATTACATTTTCTTTGGTAAATAAAAATCTCGTTTCTGTCCAGGTGGTAGATGAGGAACATAAGGAACACCTGGACCATGGGACAGGTTATATAGCTCAGCTAAAAAGCAAAGAATTCAAGATGAACTGCTGGAAGGCCCTAACATCGTATTTAACTCACATACAGGAGAAAGGTGTGGGACTGAGAAGTTCTTGATTGGTAGCATATATTTGTTTCACTGTAAAGACTTTGTTACCTCTAATTCAGATACAAAAGTGCAGTAAAGGGGCTGTTTACATCATAGTTTACCTTTGGCTGATATTATTGTTTCTGTCTGATAATAATGTATTGCTTGTACGTAGCACACCAAAAATTAATCTTTGTCTGACATGATCTACAGCTTTTCCTACAGTGAGATACTTTTTAATATTATGCCAAGTCTGTTTCAAAATCATATACTTAGTTATACTGACAGATATGCCTTCTGCTGCCCTACAGACTAAAATGGTACTGCTAGCTAGATTTTCAAGACCTATTTCTGATATAATTTTGTTGTATTTTCAGGAGTATTTAATTGCGTTGTTTGATTTTTGGATTAACTGCTTTCCAATACATAACCTGTTCACATCTAGGTAATATAAATGAATCTTTTTTCCCTTTCCCTCTGTTGCAATTGCACACTGTTTTGTGTCACATCACAGACAGTGGCCACTGTTTTAGAACTCTAGGTCTTTTCTTGAGCAAGTTAAATTGTTATTAAGATTAAAATTTTTTTGCTATAAGCAAGTGCATCTGAATTAAATCATTTTTACATAGGCCATCTTACTCCCCTGTGTCCCCACAGGGATAATGAAGCATCTCTATCTCTGAAACAGACACTGCAAACAGCAAAGCTTGGGATTCGAGCACAGGGTCAGACATTTTTCTACAAATTCTAGAGATTTTGCTAGAGATTTTGGGCCTTGAGCAGATTTTAGGGTTAAGGGCATTGCTCCGGGCTCCAACAGTGGCCTAAACACCACCTCACTGGCTATTACTGGATATCTCATTTATTATATTTAGGGCTGTCAAAATTAATGGGTTAGCGTGGATTAATCTATCATCATGATTAATCTGATTAAAATTTTTAACGCAATTAACCCATCTGAAGTGCAGAATGACAAAAAATCCCTGAAATGTCTCTGTCAACCCATTTCGGGCAGTTTTGGTGTGTTCCATTTGCCCTGGGATCTCGTATTCCAAGTTGGATTCCGAGTTTTGAAGCCGGAAGTGACGACATGCGTGCTCCCATTTCTTCATATCTCGGAGCAGCACAGAGGATCCCGAGTTCAGAATCCAAGATGGCTGCACCTTTTATCAACAGAAGGGAAAGTTGTAGTTT
>JAODJW010000094.1:33225077-33244866 GCA_026777045.1 Hyperopisus bebe
CCTCTGACCCCGTGCTCATGACCAATACCTACCGAAGTACCCAGAAGCCCAATGGTAGAAGTATCATGACCCAGGCTGTAGCTTCATCACCACTAATGACTGTAGACAGACTTTTCCTTCTGTTCCTGGTCGTGTTACATGTTCTCCTCTGGGAACATGATGTGTGATGAGGAAACTTTGATGTCAATGTGATTTTCATTTTTAGAATATGGGAGGATAATTTATATTATGATAGAGGAACACCAATGTATTGACTGTTATAACAATATATAGTTATAAATCATTTATTTTAATCATTAATGTATTTGAATTGAGTACATGTATATTTTTGTGCACTGTTTCTGCATTAGAAGGAGATTGAAATGGGAGAAGAAAGGGAGTACAGGACTAAATGTTTTGGAATTTATATAAAACAGCACCCAATAATATTTAATAATATTGTAGCATGTTGCACCTGAAGAATTGAAGAATTTCCTGGGTTTCAGACAATTCAAGAGCTTTTTCTTTATAACATGAAATATCAATTTGTACAATCAGTTGCAGGACAGCTCTTTCCCATTTTAGAAATGACTTGCATTCAAGCTGAACACTAACGCTGCCACTCAGTTGTTCCTCCACTTAGTTGGTGTGAGCACGCGACTTCTGCCTGCTGTGACGTCACATGTATGCCCTTGCAGTACGAGGAGCATAAGAACATCAGATAAGGGGGTGACAATTTGGAAGCATTTTATGCTTTTAACAACTAGTACCACAGCAGTAAAAACAAAGTTATGAGAGATGGAAGTAGCGTGGAGTGGAATATCCCACCAAGGTTATAATAGTTTTGACCTTTTTTCCCTCTATTTTACTTAGATTTAATTAGTTTTTAGAGCAGGTTTGCTAGTTTTAGTTAGTTTTAATTTTTTCTAAATGCTTAGTTTTAGATTAAGTTTTAGTATCAGTTTTCATTTTTTCATACTTTGGGTTATTTGTCAGGTGCAGGATTCAAAAAGATCACAAGTATTGTGTAATAAAACTTAACAAAGGATACCATTTTTAAAAATGTATTCATTATTTTGAATAAACATGTTTACCAATGCATCCTCCTGCTTGTGGTGTTTCTGCATTATTTACTAAACAGCAGCTGTTTGGTCGTCGGTGAAAGCAGTCCATTATGGTTGTCTCCTCCTTCCCGGTGCTACCTGGCCGGGATGTTGCTTCTCTTTCAAGGGAGCTAATCAGAGAGGCTACTTGCTCAAGATACTCACGATCAGAGGTGGAGATTTCAGGTCCAGAAAGTACAAATCCAGATTTTGTTTCAACCAACCTGAAATCTCCACCTCTGCTCGCGATTAGCCGTCTTATGCGAGCTTCTCAAGTGGACTTTCAGATTTGTGGAGTTTTTTCCCTTGAGAAGTATCCCACATATTTTGTCACCTGTTTCTACAATGCACCTGCTGTTATCTGTCTTGCTGTCATAGTCAAAGAAATTCCAAATAGGACGCCTTCTCCCAAGTTCTGTCGTCGCCATTTTTCCAGGTAACGCGGTGAGCACAACCCGACTGTAAACAAGAAGTGAAGGACAGAGAGGTGCCGTCAGCTCACGTAAAACTGCTAGAGCGAAATAAATCGATTTCATATTGTAAGCGTAGAAATCTATGTTTAAGTTTTATATGTATAGGTTAATTAATATGGGAAACCCTCGCAAGTAATGAGGGGAACATAATTGAGTTTGCTGTTGTTACACGGAGGTTTTTCTGAGGGGGGGAAGGTAGCGAGGTGAGCGTCACAGCAGTCTGGTTGTAACCTCCAGAGAAAGCAGCGTTATTAAAAGTACCACTGAAGTGGTTAAGCGAGTCCCTTGTGTTTAATCCACCTCCTGCGAGCCAAAGATCCCATCCTCCGGGTGAGTTCCATTTTAAATCCCCGAGACCATTACCAACAACTTTTTAAGTTTACACTGGTGGCAGCGGCGGTTGGCTTTCTATGCGGGACATATACGGGACTTTTTTTTAATCATTATTATTATCGGAAGGAAAATAACGTTGTGGACTCTATAACCATTTCTTGTGAGCACAGTAGCATTTTCCTTTTTTTAACGCTACAACGGCATAACAGCAAATACTCCGCCATGTAAGCCCCAAGTACCGTTGGAAGTATATGCAGCTGACCTTACCAATTTAGTGGCATAAGTTTTCCCTCAATATAGCGTTGCGAGATTTATCGGTGTTTTGTTACTGGTTTGGATCCGTCCCTCCAATTGAAAATTTATGAACATGGAGCACTGACTCTGGAAGCCGCATTAAAAGTTGCTATGCAATGTGAACGAGCTCAGTTATCCCTTAGCATAGCGACACCTCTTGCTGTCATGCCTGTTACAGTTACATCACACCAAAAGCACTCAGCTGATCCTGCCAGAGCCCCGATAGCCACTTTGGCAGCAGCTATTGCTGAACTCCGTATTGAAGTGCATGACTTATGACGGTCGAATTTTTAGCAGACTGACAGTAAACTGAATCAGCTAACACAACAGTTCTCCGCTCTTCAACGTGACGTGATGGAGCTTTTACACCTGCCCCGCACCATGTGCAATGTTACTGATAACACCACCAGTCTTTGCCCATCCTCGGTTGAACACTTTCCACCCAGTTATTCCAAGTGCTGCTCAACTGCCCAAGGACGCCAACCTGTCCGTGGTGACTACTCCCCACCTCCTCACCACTCAGCTCATTCACCTGGATGGCATTCCTGTTCCAGAGTCAACCACCCCTTAGATAACGACAACTGCTCCCACAGGCGTCGCACCACCTCTCCAACTCCTCCTCGGCATGACCAACAGCAGCATCATTACTACCAGTTCCCACCAGGCCCTTGCACTAAGTCATCACCACATCGCTCACCCTCCTTGGATCGTTAGTCTCACCATGAGTACCACCACTTTCACAAAGCATATGACGGGAGGCCTCGTCCAGCTCACTCCCCGTCTCCTGAGTCTGGGCAGCGAAGGCACCGGCAGCCAGAACTTGCTCCACATTCCCCCAGACTACCTTCACGTTCCCAACACTCATCTTCCCAGCATGTCCATTTTTCAGCTAACAATCGGGGAAACTACTAGGAGCTGACATTGTGGGCCAGATGTTAGCTCCCCATACTCCTGTGGTCCACTCAGACCCTATACAGCTAGACTCAAGTGACTCCCCAACACCTTTCATACAAGTGTCAGTTGGTGTCAGGCCCTCATCGACTCGGGCTCAGGCACCTCCCTCATCACCGATGACTACCACAAATGCATCTCTAGTATATCATCACAGCAAATTAGTAAATCCTTTGTCCTGGCCTCCTCAGTTACAGGACATGTTCTTGGACATGCTAGGCTCTATCACTGCAGCAGTGCATGTGGGTGACATTACCTTATCCCATGTTTTTCATGTAGTCCATACTTCTAGCCGCCCGGTTATTTTAGAATGGGACTTTCTCTCCAAGCATCATATCACACTTGATCTATCTCGTGTTCTTTTCCTGTTTTATGACTAAAGTCCCTCTTTCATGTCCTTGGCACCTTATCCCATTACAGTGTGCTGCGGAGAGTGCTTGCCCAGTTACTGTTCCACCTCTCTCAGAAATGGCCACCCCTGTCTCAGTACAGAAAGCCCATGTGGCTGCATTATGTACAGACACATACATTGGCCTCCTCGAACCAAGGACTGCCCCTACTACGACTCTGGCTGTTGCGAGGACGTTGACTTCAGTTAAAAATGGCAGGGGTGTTGTTAGGGTAGTTAATCCAACCACCGACCCTGTCTCCCTAGATTGTGGATGCCCCTTAGGTCGGCTGTTTTCAATCACAGGCCGTCCACATGAGGAATACACATTAGTTTCAGCTGTCACACCCTCTAATACGTCTGATAGCTTATTCCCTAATGTAGATTTACATGACACCTGTCTGACCACAGAAGAAACTTCACAACTGCAGAGTCTTCTAGCAGAATTTTCTGACATTTTCAGCACTCACCCTCACGATTATGGTCATACTGATTTAATCACGCATAGCATCCACACTGGTGATGCGGCCCCAATCAAGCTTTGCCCATATCGTACATCACCAGCAACACAAGTCATTTTACAACATGAAGTGTCCAAGCTGCTGGAACACATCATTGAGGGATCCAACAGTCCATGGTCAGCCCCAGTTGTTCTGGTACGGAAAAAGGATGGAACTACCTTATTCTGTGTTGATTACCACTGCCTTAATTCAGTTACGATCAAAGATTCTCATCTACTGCCAAGAGTGGATGACACACTGGATCGGCTGCACTATTCAGCACTATTGATCTCACTGCTGGTTATTGGCAGATTCCCCTTGACCCCCAGGACAAACACGCAACAGCCTTCTCTACAGGCATTGGTCTATACCAATTCCGAATGATGCCAATGGGTATTACAAATGTTCCCCCAAGCTTCCAAAGGCTCATGGAATTGGTGCTACGTGGCCTGCACTGGAGCATCTGTTTAATTTATTTAGATGATATTATCATTTATACAGTAGTAAGAATTTGCACAGCATCTCCAGCACCTACGTGATGTTTTTTTAAGGTTCAGAGTAGCTGGTCTCAAATTGAAACCATCCAAATGCCATTTAGCGTGTTCCTCCGTCACCTTTTTGGGCCATCATGTGTCACACCGTGGTGTTCAACCGGACCCTGCTAACACAGATAAGGTGTCCAATTAGCCCCTGCCTAAGTCAGTCACCCAGGTCAGGGCCTTCCTGGGACTTTGCTCCTATTACAGAAGATTTATCAACCAGTTCGCACATATTGCTGAACCTCTGCACCAGCTCACACATAAAGGGGTACCCTTTGTGTGGTCAGATGAAGTTAATAATGCCTTTTAGAGGTTGAGGCAAGCATTGATTGCACCTCCAGTGATGGCATTTCCCAATCTGTCAATGCATTTTCTCTTACACACTGATGCCTCTCTTCATGCCATTGGATCAGCTCTGTCCCAGCAGTTGGATGGCAAGGAGCATGTTATTGCCTACACGAGTCACATGCTTTCAACTGCAGAGAGAAAATGGTCAACATTTGACATTTTGGACAGTTCCAACGAAAGACAAACCTCCCACACTGAGCACCTTGTCTGGTCTCCTGCCACCTACAGTGCTACCTGTCCCTCCATTAGGGTCCCAAAATGACCAGCCTACAGCATCACCACAGACTGCTCTACCTGTCAGGCTACAGAATGGAATTGGAAGAATGGCACAGCAGTCTGGTTGTAACCTCCAGAGAAAGCAGCGTTATTAAAAATACCACCGAAGTGGTTAAGCGAGTCCCTTGTGTTTAATTCACCTCCTGCGAGCTAAGACCCCGTCCTCCGGGTGAGTTTCATTTTAAATACCCGAGACCATTACAACAACTTTTTAAGTTTACAATATCAATCCAAAGGGCTTATAAATAAACAAAGAAAGATTTCATCTATAATTTCAGTATGTTTTAGTTTTGTCAACGCACAATACAGTTTCAGTTAGTTATCGTTTTTTTTTTTGATTGACGTTTTTATTTAGTACAGTTAACAAAAATGTTTTTTCAATTCTAGTTCGTTTTCATTGACAATAATAACATTGTATCCCGCTAAACAATGCACACGCAATTGTGTGAGACAATGTTAGTAATATGAAAAAAGCAGTGGATGATTTGGGAGTCACCAGCTTGGGCTGTTCCGCGCACTCGCTACAGTTTGTGATATTTGAGTGCTGCTATTGCAGCGAAGTGTAAGTGACGCTATTGCCCAAGGGAGAAAAATTGTTGGCCATTTTAAGCATTCACCACTTGCATATCCTCGCTTATATAATCAAATTGAACTGCAAATGGCTCAAAAATACTTAAAACAAATGAGGTGGAATGATTCGTTATGCATGTCTTTAGGAGCCTAATTAAAGATTTTTTGACATACAATTTTTCATTTGTGTTTACTGATTTTAAAGAATACTAATATTATGTAAAGTATAATATATATTATATACATTTATTATATCAAACTATTCAAGTAAAAAGAGCTCTCATATCAGCAGTTTTCAATTGGAATCAGATCAGAACTCAGAAAATGTGGAACAGCCCATTCCCAGTGCAGTGTACTTGGTCTGAAACAATATTTAGGTAATTGGTATGTGTTACAGTAATATCCACATGAATACACAAATGCATGAATGAATGCTCTGCCAGCTTGCCTTGTTCCCATAGTGCATCCCAGTGCCATCTTTTTCCCAGGTAAATGACACACACAATGCAGTCCACATGATATAACAGAAAATGTGACTCATCAGACCAGACCACCTTCTTCCACTGTTCCATGGTCCAGTTCTGACACTCACCTGCCCATTACTGGTGCTTTTGCCGATGGACAAGGATAAGCATGGGCGCTCTGACCAGTATGGAGTTATGCAGCCCCACACACATCAAGCCGCAATGCACTGTGTGTTCTGACACTATTCCATCATAGCCAGCATTAACATTTTCTGCAATTTGTGCTACAGTAGCTCTCCCGTAGGGTGGAGATAGTAAATAAATATGATTAAAACATTGATCTTGAAGGCAGACTTGATTTTTTTCTGCTGTAGGTCTTGACTTTGTTTTGATCCCTTCCCCCCCCCCCAAAGTCTCACTCTTGACTTAGTCTTCACCCCTGCAAAGTCTTGGTCTTGACTCTGACTCTGTCCTTCAAGGTCTTCATCTTGAATCAAACTCAATATGCGTGGTGTGATCCCCATCACTGCTGACTATGAAATGTTGGCTTACCATCTAAAGACATTAGCTGTTTTTGACAAGGTAGTAAATGTTATTTGCATCATGTGGGGGTAGTTATGTTTTGGCTCTTCAGTATATTTTAATATTGGGCATTTCATTTCCATTATGAAACAATTTAACATGTTTTGTTTAGTAAAGAGGCAAGGAAGCATTTTACATAAAGCAGTTTTTGTTCAAAACAATTATTTGATAAATGGCACATGTTTACCACCTGGAATCTATAGTCGCAGCCAAAAGTTTTGAGAATGACACAAGTATTGGTTTTCACAAAGTTTGTTACTTCAGTGTTTGTAAATCTTTTTGTCAGATGTTTGTATGGTATCAAGTCAGGTCAGGTTGGGGAGCATGCGCTGATGCAGTGTGTTACCGCACCCACCACGCAGCGAAACTCCTTATGATTCCAGCCGGCGATTCTCCAGGCAGATACACGGCCCAGTCCTACCCTTTGGAAATGGCCATCCGTCTGCTGCAGCCAGGTGTTATGTAGGCGTCCCCTTAGCTTGGTCCAGCCACTTGGGTCCCCAGCAATGAGGATCCTGCGAGCCAGATCATCCTCAGGGAAACATACCTAACACAGACCTATATACATAGGACTCATGACAACAATAAGAAACAGCTGGTAAACACAGGGAATCCACATGGGGTAGATGAGTGGGTGTTACACACGGGAGGAGCGGACGATCGGATCATGACACACACGGGTGGAGCGGATGATCGGATCATGACAGAATGTCTGATAAGATCAGTGGAATGTGACGTTGATGGAATGAGCACAAGGTAGACACAAAAAAATGTGTAGGCATGAGCCAAGTCAAATAGACATTAATCTCAGAATTCACCCACACACAAAAAATGCCCCCATGCATATAACTTTACAGAATATTACAAAACTGCCCATACCTGTTTCATTTCATGTGATAATTTGATCTTGTGTTTTTAGTACTGTTTCTATTATATTTCACTGTCATATATGTCACTGTAGAGCATTTATGTCAAAATTTGTCATTTATTTATGGTGTGGAGGTAAATAATGGAATGTGGAAGACAGTATAAAGTGAAAAATAGAACCTGTTTGATCTTACGGTGTTTGGTTTGAATGTAATAACACACAGGCACAGTAGCTAAGCAGACAGTGTTGTCACTTTCACAAACAAGCTTTTCTGGTAAACCTGGGTATAACTGACAAACACATTTAATCTGAAAGAGAAGTCAGAAATTATTGAATCCAAATTAAAGAGAGAAAAGATATATACTGAAAGTTCATTTATTTGTGTGAACGATTTGTTCATTCATTTGTTTATTTCAAGTTTACTCAGTTAAGGGTGAAAGTGTGACAAATAGATTGACAGCTTTTGTATACATCCACTACAGGTTGCTTTGACTACCCTGCAAGTCATTTTTTGATGATACAGGAGAATTCTCACTGTCCTTCAGTATTGAATTATATATATGACCGCATGAAATTGCAAAACTCTGGATCAGACACAGCAGAAGAAACTATCACATTTCTGTTTGACTCCAAAACTCACAGGGAGGTAGGTTACAGCTTAGACTGATTATACTGAAAAAAAAATACATAAATATCACACAGGGGCTTAGGAACCGGGGAGTGGGGGGACATATGGGATATATACGACCTCCAACCAATAGTATATTTGGATTGATTAATCCCCTCCCCCCCAATAAACAGACATTTGCATTTAAATAATGAAGTTGTGCCCCCTCTCCCCCCACCTTTCATCTGCTGTCAGCTAGCTGTTAGTTAATGTAAACTAGCTAGATAGTTAACTGAGCTGAGTAAGAGATAACATATTGTCGGGGGGTAATTATCATGTAAAAAACACTGACAGGTTGACACCAAAGTTCAGTAGATATTAAGCTCTGAAACTTAACTCTGTCAACAGCAATATTTAAAACAACATTTAGTATCTGTCAAGTGATTATATTTTATAATCATATATATCTATTAAAGATGGTTTTAATATGTATTTAATAATAATAGAATGCATAAATGAACAATCCAGTACTGATGACAAATTTAACTGTTAGGTAGTTGTAACAACCCTGCATGATGGTTCAACTGTATAACCCAAGAAGCTGGGTCAAATAATCCAGTGGGTGTTGTGTCCAATATGTTTCCAGCTCTGGGGTGCCAGTTAACCCAGTTTGGTGGTTTATAACCCAGTGTTTTTTAGAGTGTAGTGAAATGCTTCTCTCCCTGCTCCCTAGTCTGTGCTTAAAAAGAAAGATCTAATGGGGAAAAAAAACATAAAAATAGCGAATAATTAAGCAATAACATACTAGAAGGAGTACGGTTGTTTGGAAGTAAGGAAGAGGCACAGTACCGGAGTCCAGTCTTTGTCTCTGCTCACTGAAAAGCATTTCTGTCTCCCAGCCATACAGCAAGACAGGGAGCACCAGGACTCTAAAGAAATGGACCTTCGTCCTCTTGCAGCAACCTCATGAACCTCCCATGCTCTCCCAGTCCGTCTGCTGACTTCATAAGAAGAGTCACCAGGGACATGAATGTCGCTGCCAAGGTAAATGAATCTCTCGACAAGGATGACATTCTCCCTGCAGGCAGACAAACTACTGATAGCTATGCCTAAGGAGTCATTAAATGCCTGGATCTCAGTCTTTATCCAGGACACCCACAATCCCAGATACTCAGACTTCTTGCTCAGTCTCTTGAGACCCCCGATCAGAGCCTCCCTTGACTCCGCAAAGATCACAGCATCGTCTGCAAGATCAATAAATCTTTCTTCACCAACAGATGCCCCACAACTGAGTAGGAACAGAGAAGGAGCAAGAACACACCCCTGGCGAACCCCAGAATCAACTGGAAAGAACGCAGAGGTTCTTCCTCCACTCTGCACAGCACTCACAGTACCAGTGTATAAGCCGGCCATGACGTCCAACAACTTCAGGGGGATCCTGCAAATTCTCAGGATGTCCCACAGGGTAACTTCATCAAATGACTTAAACGCTTTATGAACACTGACAAAGGGTGCAAAGAACCTCTATTCACGCTTGCATTCGATTAGAACCCTCAGTGTCATGATGCGGTCGATGGCAGACATCTTAAAACCAGACAGCTCCAGTTGCCAGCAGACGAATAAGTGATGATGGTTCCTGTTAAGGATGACCTTTTATGACATCACATCCTTATAAATTATTTTAATCTAAAGTAAATTGGCTTACTTTCATGGTGTTTTGCAATATTCACTAAACTATCCATATGAACCCACATCAGATCTAAGTTTCACCACAACAACAGCTTTTTACATTAATTAGTTTCACAAGATGACTTACGCAGTTCAGTGTCTATCTGAACTAAATCACCTTCATTATATATGGACTAACTACACAGGGAACATTCTCACTCTGGTGTGCAGTAGTTACCTGCAATGTAAGGAGATGATAAAATGGGGTTTAATTGTTTTAACTCAAAGAGCATGAACATTGCTGCTGTACACTCACTCGCCCATCTTGTTCTCTGTGGCACTGTTCTGGAGTTACGTGTAATCAGTAGCGCCCCTAGAGGAACCTCCTAACTTGCCAGGTAGACTCATACCACAGCATTCCTTGTAAGCTATGTGAGGCACTTTTCCTCTCCTTACGCTTAAATTAACTACGTCCCTGCTGAACACTATAAGAATAAAATAATAATAATAATAATAATGGGGGTGTCTATGTTTTAAGGCATCTATTCTTTATGTTACTCAATAAATGTTTCACAAGAGAAATGTCCACTTTATTCCCCAGTTATGTCAGTGTAAATACACCAACACTACGTTAGCCTCTAGCAGGGGTTTCATTCATTAGACGGACAGCCTGGGTAAAGAAACTTGTCTGACGTCTCCTAGGCCTTCAGGCTGTGGTATTGTCTCCCTGATACTGTATATGTGCAATTAAACTAAATATATATATTATATTTTTTTTCAACAATCCTGACCAGGAAAAACAGAAGATGGATGAATGGATGGATCGATGGATGGATGGTGGGGGGATATTGGTCTGGACATGAAAACACAGAAAAAAAAATCACATTTAATTTTGTGATTTGGGATGGGTGGCAGCTCCATGTTTAGCTGAAGCCCCTTTTCTAGCAGATGCCACAGAGCTTCAGGCCAGGTAAGCCTGGAATGTGTGGGAGAGTCACACTGTAGAATCATTAAGAGCAACGCAAAGCAAAACCCATTTATTATTCAGCTATAAGGTAGTGCATTACAGTATTGAATTCCAACACATTTGAGCCATGTATGCCATTTTGGGTAATGAAGAGCCCGTTGTCATGGTGCTAGGGTACATTGATGTCATTGTGACAGCAGGATCCCCTAAGTTTGAATCCTAGTCCCTTTTCCAAATCCTCTCTCTTTCTCTCTTGATGCAGATGTTTACTTTTATTTTATTTTAATTTAATTGAACAGAACAGATGCAATTTAAAGATTGTAAAAATGTAATTTTATAAAGGTATGTTTCTAAAGACGCATGAAGCATTTCACAAATGTTA
This sequence comes from Hyperopisus bebe, assembly GCA_026777045.1. Taxonomy (NCBI): domain Eukaryota; kingdom Metazoa; phylum Chordata; class Actinopteri; order Osteoglossiformes; family Mormyridae; genus Hyperopisus; species Hyperopisus bebe. Next base: position 33,236,370 of record JAODJW010000094.1, read on the forward strand.
AAACATTTATAAATTTTAAAAAAATGATTCAGACTCATTTAGACTACAATGTCCAAGTTTTTTTTTCCTTCATCATACACAATTACACCAGAATAGGGGCAGATTATTACATAAACTATCCAAGGCTATAGCCTAGATTCCTAGCAAATGTCAGCAGGGGAATCCACATGGGCCCACAAACGCCCCACATCAGGAAAAAACCGAATGCTTAAACTTAAGTTTTCCCTGCAGAAAGATTTGTTGGCATCCTGCATCCTGATTAGTGGATCATTGGTCTTCTAGCCAGCAGCCCCCAGGTTATACAATATAAGTTTCAGACCCCTAACTGGGTTAGTTAAATAGGTAACACCTGAGAGCCCATACTGGTTGTTACGTGCCATAAGATTTGAGGAGGGTTGTCCTGCAGGTTCTCTGGACGTCCTGCCCACTCGCCCATTCATCAATCGCCCCTTCGACTCCACCTCCTGGACCTGAACACACCTCCCTCCTGCCTCCCTCACCCTCAGAGCTATTTCCGGTTCCTGTACAGAAAAGGCCCGCAGCTCACAACCTCAGGAGCACTTTTGCTCGTTGTGTTTGGTTGGTTGGCTTGCTGTATTGTATTTGACTTTTTGTGTATGACGGTTCTGATTGTTTGGTTTCTGATTACTGGCTTTGCCCCCTTGTACTTTCGCTTTGGTTCTGACTGCTGTCTGGTATTTTCAATCCCTTGCCTGACTTCCAACTATCCTGTTGCTTGCCCCTTCTCGGACACTGTATTTTGGATTCTGTGTGTTTGCTTTGTGTTTGTTTGTATGTACCGGTGCGTAAGGAGCGACTGCTTTTTTGTTTCTGCAAACACGTGTGCTTTATCTGTTGTTTGGTTAGGGAGACTGGGATTAGTATTGTTGTTTTGTTTCACCTATTTCTTTGCACCAAGGGTTAGATTAGGTTGGGACGTGTTCGTTAGTGATTTTTGTTTATTGTTTTGGCCTTGGTTACTCCTAAAGTCTGTTGCACCTGGTGTTTGTACAGTGTCTGTGAATAAACATAAAAAACTATAAAAAAAAAAGATCCCTGTGTTTCCCGTGTCCCTTTTCCCATTACCTGGTTGTCTCGTCTTCTCTCTCTCTCTCTCTCTCTCTCCTTCTCTCTCTCTTTCCCTTTCCATTCTGTCAATCCTTACCCCTAGACTTAGGATTGTAACACTAGTCAAGATAAATTTTTCTTTATAAATCCCAAAATCTTTGTATAAATGTGCGTAATGTTTCTTGTCTTTTTTGTTCATACAAGGGCTTCATAAATGAGCTCCCAGGTTTGGTGGAATATCATTGCTCTATGCACGTACCGACTGTGACCATCTGCATCCACAGACAAATGTAGCATGAACATAAGATTTGGTGGCAAGACCATTTGCAGACAGAAAGCCCATGCAGAAAAGTGAAATATGAACTACACTTTGAGGCCAAGTGTGTTAAGATACTACACACATTAATGACGTATTTTGATGTACCAATGGGACACACTTGATATCTGAAGAGGTAAGCAAAAGACACGCTACAACCATGCTGTCATTGGTATTGGTTGTGTTTGGGGTTGTCTTTAGCCTAGACTAGCTGTGTAAAAATTCTTTACACAACTTTGCACACTTACTTCTTTGGAGGCATGGTGGGCCCTGAAAAACAAGGAGACATCCTTCTGTTCAATGTAAACATTAGTCATCACTGATGTGGTGCATTGTGGTCTATATACTTAACCAAAGACTGTACTTGCCAAAGTGTGGACAAAGTGCCAAATGTCAAGTACGCTACACTTATCTCAGGAAGGGGAAACCCTGTAATATTTGCACTAGCATATGAACCAAGTGTGATAGTGAGTAAGTGTCTGGACCAAGTAGGATAAATGGGACGGATCCACTCTTTCATACTTACACTTGGTCAGGGGTATCCAACAGAGCTACTTGTCCAAGATTCCCACCTAATTGGTAACTTTTTTTACACTTAATGGAGTAGATGTGTACACAGCAAATTGAAGAGTTACATTTTTGGTGTTGACAAGAAATTATCCAGTGTAGAGTTAATCTAACACTATTTTGAGTTAGTTTAACTCTCCTTTAAGTAAAGTCTGTTAGATTTTACCCTAAGTGAAAGGCATGAGAGAATTGGATTATGAAAACACAAGAGAAAAAGCTACTCCGAGAGGCTGCTCTGCAGTGGGGGCAAAAGATACATGTGCATCAGTGCATCGGATGTAAAAAAAAAAGAAGTCGTCATGCCAGGTGATCATTCAGTTTCTCAAATGGGAGCACAGAATGCAGATTTGGAAACTGACGAAAAGAGTCGGAAATCTGCAAGCGACAAAGAATCCGTTTCCCTGAAGACTTATCGATGGCAGATAAAAAAGGCCAGAGGGGAGGTGAGAAGGCATATTTCCGTGAACCCTTTGGGTTCGTGGAGGGGAAAATCAGACAAAGGAGTGCTTGTGAACATCTGAATTAATGCTGGAGGGAGAAGTGTTTTGATGTTTCTGAGGAATGGTTGTTGCTGTATATAACACTTTATTAAAAGGCTAGTTCAACACTCTTTCTTTCTAATTGTTCTATATCCTCTTTTATGTTTTCCTTAAAATATGAGATTGGGGGGCGCTCGTGGACAGCGATGGAATAAGTTGCGTTTTATGTTGGCTCCTGCTTAGCCTATTTTAAGTTAGACCTTGTTGATGAATACTTTGTTATATTGCTGACCGTACTGTCTTATTTTGCGATATAAAGCTTAACCTTACCTGATTAGATGCACAAATGGCATTGAGCCTACATAAATATAAATATACTGGAACCTCCAAAACTAGGCCCAATACCTCGGACCAGAGTATTGCGGAAAGCCCAGGTGGTTCACCTCTACACACACCGTCTCCCAGCGATACGGACACCGCTGAGATGAAAGCTGAAATTCTTCTCTCGCTGAAAACGGAGATGAAAAATGCTCTCGCAGAGGATTTCGCCTTAATCATCCAGTAAAATTTAAAAAAGTTACTGCCCATTTAAAACAACTCTGTGCGGATATAGCTTTCTTACAAGAGACTCATATATGTTCAGCAGATAGTTTGCATTTCAATAAAAAATGGGAGGGCCAGGTATTTCAATCTAATTTCCAGTCTAGGTCGAGAGGAGTAGCCATTATTATCGGTAAAAATGTGCAATTTACAGTATCTAATGTACAAGTTGATTCAGCTGGGCGATACGTTATTGTGGTTGGGAATTTGTATATGCTTCCAGTAATATTAGCCTGTGTTTACACGCCAAATTGGGATGATGCCACTTTTTCTAATAATTTTTTTTTCTCACCTACTAAATATGGTAACACATCATCTTATGGTGATACAAATTGTGTTCTCTCGCCACTCGATCGGAGTATTCTTGGGAGGACATCCTTGTCTAAATCTGCCCAGTACGTCAATCTCTTTCTCGAAACTTACAGAATGATGGATGTGTGGCGTTTTCGTAATCCCACGTCAAGAGCTTATTCGTTTTTTTCCTCGGTGCATAAAACGTACTCACGTATCGATTATTTAATATTAGATAAGAGACTCTTACATTCCATAACAGCATGTGATTATGGGGCAATAGTTATTTCAGATCATGGGCCACTGAGTATGAAAATGTTTATCCCAGTTACGCAGTCCACATATCATCCGTGGCGACTTAATCCTCTTTTACTCCCAGAAGGAGAGTTTGTTAGTTTCATATCATCTGAAATCAAATTTTATCTTGATGTTAATCAAACTCCAGGTATGTCATTCTGTACTATTTGGGAGTCACTAAAGGCATACTTAAGAGGTCAGATTATTTCATACTGTGCTAACAAGAAAAAGATTTCTAATGGACGTATTACATCGCTAAGCACCGAAATACTACAATTGGATAGGCTATATAGCCATTGCTCCTCTGCCGAATTACTTAAAAAACATATATCCTTACAAACGGAATTTGACATCCTTTCTACTCGTCAGGCTGAATACCTTATCTCAAAAACCAGACATGTGGTAAAGCTGGGCGTGTACTTGCGCACCAGTTACATCGAAGATCCGCTTCTCAGATAATCAAAGCAATTAATGACGAACAAGGTACTACATATACTGATAACAAAGAAATCAACTTCCGTTTTGGTCAATTCTATCAGGCATTATATACTTCCAATGGACCTTGTGGACTGTCTGAATTAGACAACTTTTTAAAATCTCTGGACATCCCCTCTTTAAGTTTTGAGTCCGCTGCTGTATTGGAGACAGATATCTCAGACATGGAGGTCAGATTGGCGATTAAAAATGTGCAAAGTGGTAAATCTCCAGGCCCAGATGGCTTCCCCACTGAATTCTTTAAAAAAATTTTTAGTCCAGCTTTCCCCTTTGTTATTGCGGGTTTTCGAGGAATCCCTCGTTTTGAAATCTCTTCCTCCTTCTATGTGTCAAGCAATTATTTCCCTACTACTCAAAAAGGATAAAAACCCCCTCGATTGTGGCTCGTATCGTCCTATCTCCCTTCTGAATACTGATGCCAAAATTCTAGCAAAGATTTTAGCACATCGGCTTGAGGGAGTGGTTCCAAACATCATCTCTCTTGATCAAACAGGATTTGTGAAAGATCGTTACTCTTTTTTTAACATCAGACGACTGTTTAATATCCTGTATGGGCATCCTCAGCCCAATCTTGGAGATGATGAGGTGATTATCTCGCTCGATGCTGAAAAAGCATTTGACCGTGTAGAATGGGATTACCTTTTTAAAACATTAGAAGCTTTTAAATTTGGCCCTAAAATTATATTCTGGATCAGACTTCTATACACATGTCCTATGCACTAATAACAATTTATCTAATTTTTTTAGGCTACAACGAGGGACAAGACAGGGATGTCCTCTCTCTCCACTGCTCTAGCTATTGAACCGCTTGCAATTGTCCTAAGACAGAGCTCCTCTATTAAGGGAATACATCGGGCAAGTTCGGAACACAAAGTTTCATTATATGCAGATGATGTGTTGCTGTTTATTTCGAATCCTCTCATTAGTATTCCTGAATTGCTAACCTTACTTGTGAAATTTGGGAAAATGTCTGGATACAAAGTTAATCTTGAAAAGACTGAGCTGATGCCTATCAAATCTATGGATGGGGTAGACATTGGGTCAATCCCGTTCAAGGTTAGTCCTAAAAAATTTAGATACTTAGGTATATGGATTACCTGTTGTTTTAAGGATCTGTTTAGGGCGAACTATCTACCTTTATTATCCAGTCTCAAAAACGATTTAGACTGTTGGGATGCTCTACCCCTCACTCTTGGAGGAAGGATTAATTCAACCAAGATGAATGTGCTTCCAAAATTTCTTTATCTATTTCAATGTCTCCCTATTTTCCTAACTAAATCCTTCTTCTTAAAATTAGACAGTCAGATATCTGCTTTTATTTGGAATAATAGGCCACCAAGGGTGAGTAAAAATGTATTGCAGCTGCCCTGTTCAGAGGGAGGTATGGCATTTCCAAATTTCATGTTTTATTACTGGACAGCAAATATTAGAGCGTTGCTGTATTGGATGAGAAGGGATATGGCTAGCCCCAGCTGGGCGGTATTGGAACGAGCATCAATTGATGGCACCTCCCCATTGGCCCTATTATGTTCCAAGCTTCCCTTTGAACGACCCATTTCGACCTACTCTTCCAATCCAATTGTTGTACACTCTGTTAAGATCTGGAATCAGTTTAGACGATCATTCAATCTTATGGAGTTGTCGCTTGCTGCACCTGTGACAAAAAACCATATGTTTACTCCATCAGTGCTGGATGAAGCCTTTGACACATGGCCGCGGTTTGGAATAGGATCTCTTCACGACCTTTATATATGTAGGTAATAAATTTGCCACCTTTGAACAACTATCCGAAAAATTTAATATTCATAGGTCCCAATTTTTTAGGTATTTACAACTTAGATGTTTTGTTTCATCCTACTCTAGCTGTTTCCCTTTATGTCCCCCGAATACACTTTTAGAGTCCCTTTTTAAATGCAATGCCGGTCCTAAACGCACTATGAGTAGAATCTATTCACTACTTAATTCTTACCAAATTACTAGGGACTAGGGACTCTAACAACAATGTATGTGTATGTGTATGTATGTATATGTACATAGTATGCAATAGTGGAAGTTTGTTTTGATCCCAAATATCCGGTCACCAAAGTCTTGGCTACATGAAGATGACTAAATAGTTGCAACATTCAGTTGGATAAATAAATAAGAAAAACCTAACTCATGTCACTATTTCTGTCTCCTTTCATTGAATATGTAGCAACTTTCTTGTGTATGAATGAGCCGTTGACACCTGGCCACATCCCCCCCCCCCCCCTTTTATGGGGCTGACGAGGATGTATCTGGATCACGTTTCATTGTTGTGCTGTTCATCAAATTACCATGTGAATGCGAATTGAATACATGCTAATGCGGCTATTTAGAATGTGAATAGTGATCTTAGGGTGACAGTGGTACTACACACCCCCAATGCAGGTAAAACAAAGTAAGGTGACACGGTTTACTTTTTTGCCCATTTAGCCTAATTTAAAAAACTTTAATACTTCCAACAATGGACGTTTTGAAAAGAAGACAGATCATGGATCAACATTTTTTTTTTCATGTTTCTATAATAACATTTCAGCGAGTTTTGAACTGAAATACATGAGAAAGACACACGGCATCGCTGACAATGCAGTCGACTCCAGAAGGTTAAACTCTTTGAAAGTATGCCATTGGCAGTGATGGCTGCCAAAACAACGTAAGGTGTTATGTCAGGGGGAGGATAAAGTAGCATTGAAATACCTTAAATCTCAACTTTAAACCTGTTGCACCCATGGGGCCTGGCCGGGCTCAGCCCGAAGAAGGAACGTGGGTCCCCCCTCCAATGGGCTCACAACGGGTGCAGTGTAAGTTGGGCGGTAGGTGAAGGTGGAGACCTTGACGGTCCAATCCTCAGCTGCAGAAGCTAGCTCTAGTGACACGGAATGTCACCTCTCTGGTGGGGAAGGAGCCTGAGCTGGTACATGAGGACATAGTCGGGCTCACCTCAATGCACGGCTTGGGCTCTGGAACCAGTCTCCTTGAGGGGGATTGGACCCTCTTCCACTCTGGAGTTGCTCGTGGGAAGGGGTTTTGGAGAACACTCCTCCTGGGGACTCTCTTTTTTTGCTGTGGGACTTCAATGCTCACGTAGGCAATGACAGTGAGACCTGGAGTGGCGTGATTGGGAGGAACGCCCCCCCCCAATCTGAACCCAAGCAGTGTTTTGTTATTGGACTTCTGTGCTTGTCACGGATTGTCCATAATGAACACCATGTTCAAGCATAAGGGTGTCCATATGTGCGCTTGGTGCCAGGACATCCACTTTGTAGTTGTGTCGTCGGACTTGCGGCCGCATGTCGTAGACACTCGAGTGAAGGGAGGGGCGGAGCTGTCAACTGATCAGTATCTGGTGGTGGGTTGGCTCCCCTGGTGGGGGAGGAAGCCAACCAGGCTTGGCAAGCCCAAGCATATAGTGAGGGTCAGCTGAGAACGTATGGCAGAATCCCCTGTCAGGAGTTTCAACTGTTACCTCTGGCAGAACTTTTCCCATGTGCCGAGGGAGGCGGGGGACACTGAGTCCGAATGGGCCATGTCCCGTGGCTCCATTGTGGAGGCGGCTGACCGGAACTGTGGCCCTAAGGTGGTCGGTACCTGTCGTTGCGGCAATCCCCAAACCGGCTCGTGGTGAAGGATGCCATCGAGCTGAAGAAGGAGTCCTATCAGGCCTTTTTGGCCTGTGGGACTCTAGAGGCAGCTGACAGCTATCAGCAGGTTAAGCAGGATGTGGCTTCAGCGGTCGCTGAGGCAAAAACTCGGGTGTGAGAGGAGTTTGGCGAGGCCATGGAGAACGACTTCCGAGCTGAGCCAAAAGGCAAAGGTCTTGATTTACCAGTCGATCTACGTTCCTACCTTCATCTATGGTCACAAGCTGTGGGTAGTGACCGAAAGAACGAGATCGCGAGTGCAAGCGGCTGAAATGAGTTTCCTCTGCAGGGTGGCTGGGCTCTCCCTTAGAGATAGGGTGAGGAGCTCAGTCATTCGGGAGGGACTGAGAAGCTGCTGCTCCTCCGTATTGAGAGGGGCCAGATGAGGTGGCTCAGGCATCTGATTAAGATGCCTCCTAGACACCTCCATGGTGAGGTGTTTCAGGCATGTCCCACAAGGAGGAGGCCCCTGGGAAGACCCAGGAGACACTGCAGGGACTATGTCTCCCGGCTTGCCTGGGAATGCCTCGGGATTCCCCCGGAGGAGCTGGATGAAGTGGCCGGGGATAGGGGAGTCTGGGTTTCCCTACTGAGACTGCTGCCCCTGCAACTCGACCTCAGATCAAGCGGAAGTTAATTCGGCTTATGCGCCGAATGTCAGTTCGGAGTACCCGGCCTTCTTGGATTCCCTTAGTGGTATGCTGGTTAGCATGCCACGGGGG
>JAODJW010000094.1:33259696-33276557 GCA_026777045.1 Hyperopisus bebe
TGGACATATAAACGAAATTTTATTTTTAAAAGAACAACAGTGCAAAAAGGGAGGTTTTATTTGAAACTATGCAACTCAAAATTAGAAGTACATTTTCACAAAAAAAATAAAGAAAAACGGGACAGATGGCAAGCCTATGGATTGATGGATAAACTTTACCGCGTTACGTGAATCATCAACGGCGTCGGAGGGTGCTGGCAACTGCTCATATATAAAGGTCTATTTATTGGACGGGTGAATGAATGAAGCCAAATTTAATACTGGGGATACACAACCCCCTACCCAACAGTGAAAAAGTGCGCAGTGTCGACAATGACCTTCTTAGAGGTGTTGCGCACTGCCACCGTCTGGCGATTGTTTGAACTCATTACAACAATATGCATTTCTAGTCACTTTGAGTGCAGTCTACAGAGTTGCAATCGACCCTTTAAAAAGATTACGGTTGAACCGAGCGAGTGTAAATACGCTTAGAGTGTGCATGGTGTTATGGGAAATACGAGGTGGAATACATCCCGAGGAATCTATTAGATACATGGAAGTGAATTTTGCATATTATAATACCAATTTTACTTTACAACCACTTATCCAGGTTGTAAGGTGGAGTGGTTCTGAAGTGTATCACAGGAACCAGGGCACAAAGCAGAGGACACCCTGGATAAGAATTCCATTACTGTGTACACAACACACACAAACTGGCAATTTAGCAAGATCAGTTCACCTAATCACATATGAAACCATAGTTTGCAGGGGAATCATGCAAAAAACATGCATACACACACAGGCTGAGGTGGGAATTGAATCCAAACCCTGCTGTTGTGACTACTCAGTGTCCAAGACATTTGTGAGTGTCAAACCTGAGAAATGGGGCATCAAAATGAACACAGATTTGCACCACTCACAACACTTGTGCTACTACAAGTGTATGACATTTCACACAAAGCTGGAGCGGGGGCAGGACATATTTTAGGGAAAAATTAACCACGTGACAACAAGGGCAACTCCGTTCAGAAGATCTGGTTGTACTGGGATTGTGAGAAGTTAATGGGTCAGAAGGACTTTAACTTCATACTTTATTTAAGCTCTTTAAACTTTACAGGTGTTATCAGACACACTTCAGTTACTCAGTTCTGCAGCAGTGCAACTATGGTTAATCAATTAAAAATGCAACCTTAAGGTCACACTATAGATTCCAGTTGATAACTATTGCATGTTATATTAACATCTAATTTCCATTCTCTCTTTAAAAAATGAACATTCATAAGACATTGAAAATATTCAGAGTATTACAGTGGTTAAGTCAATATAATTTCTCTGTCCACATGATTTCAGTGTCAGTGTCTAAGTGTTAGTGTCCTCCAGCTAATTAGCAACACTTTTTCCCTCTCTTTCTTCTGTCTCGGTCTCTCTGAGAGTTGAAGTTGACAGTGTCTTTCTCTCTCTCTCGCTCCCTCTCCACCCGGATCTGACTCTGTTTCTTTGCCCTCAGGACCATGTGAGTGAACGCCATGAACATCTGGAAATACACGGAAACACAAAAACATAACAGCGTGAACTGTGCAAGCAAGAGACAGATATCCAGGCCAATATTTCAATATTTATCATCAGAGTACCAATATTTTAGTGCTGACTTGTAATAACTTTCAGTCTTCACTCAGTCATTCAGCAGTGTTTTAACCACAGGGTTTGCAAAGTGCTTTACAGACATTTAGAAGAAAGGAATCAAATTAAGCATAAAAATAAGCACAGAAAATTAAAAATAGAATCAGTTTTTTTAATTATTAAAACTAAACAACCAACAACATTATTATTATTGATGATGATAATAATAATAATAATAATAATAATAATAATAATAATAATAATACCAAAAATGTGGGACTCTAACCATCCAGGGGACTTTAGACCACCCTGCCTGGTCTCCGTAAGGGACCACCCTCTCGAGCCCTTACCTCACTAGGGACTCTAGCCCCTACCTTATCCCAAATAAATGAATAAAATAACTATTATAATACATACATAAAATAACTGATTATTCTAAATTATTATATTCAATCTGGAAAAGAAATCAGCCTAGTTTTGAAAGTACTCTCATGTTTTCTGGGAGAGAGTTCCAGGGTTTGGGACTTCATGTCACTGCTCTAAAACCTATGGCAAATGCCCAGAATTCTGTGTGTAAACAAAATGGCTTTGTTCTAATACATTTTCCCTTTAAAATAGTTAGGAAAATACAAATCACAAGACATATATGCACAAGCTCCTTCTATGTAACAGTGCAGTCATGAATGGCCCTTTTGGAAAATAAGCTGTAAGCAAGAAAACAGATGTCATCACCATTTCCCCAGCAGTAGAATTTCAGTTACCGTTGTATGTGCTGTCCATATAGTTTTGATAAGGAGATTAATAAATGCTATGACTGCTTAATCATGGTACAATATAACTAGTCTTTGAGGCTCACCTCAACTTCACACCTGTTCTTGAACACTACTGTGCACAACAGAATTTTTATTCACAGGCGTTAGCAACCTAATATTTTGTGATATTATTTTCTATATTATAACTATATAAGGCTGTATTTTGTATTTCTTATTTTTAAAAGATTATGTTTTCTGAAATGTAATAGCAAGTTCTGGAGGAAAAAAATACGTATGTAGGTCAGCTAAGCCTCCCTTTAATACTGTCAATATAAAACAACTGACTGGCAGATCACTGAATAGGATAGGTTCAATGGTACAGCCACACCTGAGGACAAGATAACTGCAGAAACCAACTTACTTCTTCTACATTAATGTTTTCCTTGGCGCTTGTTTCAAAGACTCTCACACCAACAGATTCCCCAAAGCGCTGAGCATCCTGGGAATCCACCTGCTTTTTTGAAGGGTCATCATTCTTGTTTCCCACTTAAAAAGCAAGCAAAAAAAAACACACATTGAATTTTCTAGAATAATCCCTTCTTGTCAGATACAATACATTATGGTTCAAAAGCAAAAGCTGATTAATGTCTTATTATTATGATTGTTGTTTCTGTGTCGTCCCCCCCCCCTTTTTTGTATAATCACGGTAGTAGGGCGGGTGAGTTCGGAGTGGCCACAGTGGAATTGAATATCTTTACACTGTAACTTTAATTTAAAATAAAGTTGTCCTCCAAAGAATGGGGGTGGTGGTGGGCAGGAAAAAAACAATACATCATGTCGCTTCATTGGAAGAAAAAAAGCAAATGTTTACCTAGGATCTTGCAAACAGTGTCACAATTTTGAGAGATCTCATTCAGCCACCTCTTGACATTTACAAAGGACTCTGGATTTGTGACATCATAAACAATAATCACACCATGAGTGTTCCTATAATACCTAGGAGAGCAAGAAAAGAAGAATCAGTCCCAAAAGAAAGATGACATGAGTTTGCAAACTGAGAACGTGTGTTTAAAAAAGCATCAGAATCATACAAACTCCCAGCCTTTCTTATTACACAATGTAAAGCGATAGCTTCTTTTTTTGGTTAAATGTTTAAAAGTGGTTTTTTCCCATTTGGTTTTCCACACAGTAAGATCAGGGAAAAATTGTTTCTTTTATATCAGTTTTTCTAACCCACGATGTAAAGACATGAAGATAAGAAAACATGCAAACAGCAATGCAATGCAGAAGAATGGCAAATCAGATTTATTCTATATTGTATGCCCTACTCACTCCAGAGGTTTGTCTACAAAACAATAAAGCCTGACTGAAATTCCGAGCACACCATCAGAAGAGAATTACAGCATATGTTAACACAAGTGAAGTACTAATACTTGCTAATAGGGAAAACCGCAAGTACTTCTTCCACCCCTATAGCTAAGAAATGCATAGTTATCCTATTCACAATACAAAATTACAGACAATACTGCAATTACAGGCCCTAAGATTTTTTACTGAGGAATTATAAAAGGAGTTGAGAGTGATTACGTGGAGGTGATTGTTCTGAACCTCTCCTGTCCAGCAGTGTCCCATATCTGCAGCTTGACTCTCTCCCCATCAATGTCCACTGTGCGGATCTTGAAGTCGACTCCTATTGTGGTGATATAGCTGCCTGGATAGAACATACATTGACAGGACTGCAGGCAGTATGGTGTCTAAGCAAGGGAGGAACTTAAGAATTTTTGCTATACCCAAATGGGCTAGATTTGTAAAAATGTAGTCCAACATTTTCTTACTAGCCAGTGGGCTAGTATTCAGTTTCTGTACTCTCCCTTCATCTAAATGACTCACCTCAGGTGAGTGGGTGAGCTTAATTTCCAGCCCTGTGTCTAAGGATATACTTCTGACCTGAAGGTTGGAAGCTCATACCCCTGGATGAAGCCCTACTGGAGCTTCCTTGTCCAAACCATTTAATTACTTTATCATTTCATACAGCTGGGTGTTTAACAAAAACGATGTCTTGCATTCATATATAATGCAAAAAACAAACAAGAGATTTGACGATTTATATACCACAGAAAAACAATAGCAATATTTTAGACTACAGCCATGTTTCCTGCATTAGAGCTGATGGACAAACAGGGACTTAATAATCACCTGAGAAAGTGTTATCTGCAAATCGTAGTAACAGGCTGCTTTTCCCCACATCTGAAAAGGACAAAGAACAGCAACAGCAAATGAAAAAATGGATAAAACAAGTATCAGCTAATAAAATTATCAAACAGTTTTCTGCTCTTTGCCTAGAGTATACTGTGCCGGAGTACTAGTTTTACTTCTTTAAATTTTTCCAATATGCTTTCTAAGCATAATACATACAAACATTTACAAATGTTAGCCAGAAATTGATATGACAAAGCAGCAAGGAATGATACATCAGCTACTAAGAGATGAGTGGGTAAAATTTTAAAAATTCAGTGGAAAACAGCATTTAATGCACTTTAACAAAGTTAACTTTAATCCATTATGCACGAGATGGTGAACTCTTGTAACTTTTTTGTAACTTAATGACAAACTAAGAACTAAGCTGATCTGGAATTTCTGCTAGTTAAGTTGCTGTGCTTGCTGTTATGCTTAAAATAATGTTGGTATAAAAAACACACCAAAGCCTAGGCACTAGCTTTGTGAAACAATAAAAAAGCCTTAGCATTAATAATTCTGCCCCCTTCAACATTAAACTTGACCCACTCTGCTTATGCCATCTAAATTTACCAAACGATAAAAACCAATACAAGAATTCCTTCAAACTCCAAACTACTTCACATGAAAGGGCTGTATTCACTCCCAGACGTAAGACACTAACTGGAGTCTCCAATGATGAGCAACTTGAAGAGATGGTTGTAATCCTTAGCGGCCATTCCCCCTCATCAAAGACAGTTCATCCACAGAGAGGAATTCCAGTTGTGTATGATTCCAAATCCAGTGCCTCCTGACCTCCAGTTCAGACTACTTAATCTACAGCCCCATGCTACAATGGCCCTTCTGCTTAGCACTCAAGTTGTCCATTTCTGTGCATTCCCAAAACACTGTTGTGAAGTGCTACTTCCTGTTTTCTGTTGAGGTAAATCTATTGCATTTTCTCCACATCCACGTATTAACTTCCCACGCTGCTTTTCCCAGATTCAGCAAGACAGACAAAGGTTCCAGTTATCGCGTAAAAGTGATCCATTGAAATTCATAGGCTGCTTATTCCAGTTACGGTCATCAGTAATTTGTCCAACAAAACATCCTAAATTCTCCAGTCTTCAGCTCTTCCCAGCTCACACCAGTCATCCAGGCCTCAAGGTTTTCAACCAAAGATATGTTTTCCACATATCATTCAACTTTGTAAGTGGAAGAACTGAAACTCTTACATTGCATTTGTTTTCCTGTCATACCAAAAATAAAAAGTGCGTTTTAAATTCCCAGCAGTTATTGTACATGAAAGTCTAAACTTTTCTCTCTCTTTTTTGTTTCCTCTTCTCTTTCTCTCCTTCTTTTGACTTCAGTCATCCTACAATCTCTGGAATGATCACAATCTCAGCGACCCCGAAACAAAATGTACTTTAACAGGCTTTCTTGTTTTCCTCCATTCCGGTTAACAAATGGTTAGTTCCGCGCGTCTTTCCTCCACTGCAGGGCGGATAAGGATGAAATCGAGCTTCTTCTTTCGCTCAATTTGTCAATCCCTCACTTCTGTGTTTCCTGGACAAGCATAACAAGCCGATGTTAGCATTGATATTGGACACTGCAGGAATGCAGAACAGATATGATCACATATGTGTTTAAAAAATATGGCAACCACTGGGTAACATCAGAAAGGCGCATTTTAACTCTCGGTTCCCATTTTGTAGATCTTAACCAAACGCCCCGATAAACGAACGATTTCTATTTTTTGTAACTGTTGGCAACAAAATACTTTAGGACAAATCTATGCGAACATGACAGGCTAATACTGCCATTCTGTTAGAAAGCAAAGTTAACGTAATGTTCGAGCTAACACGGCAACATAACTTTTTATGTCGATCATCAACTAGCAACACTACGCACGTATTTTCCTGCCTGCTATTAAGTTAAATAACAATACATCGTTCCGACACGGACACCGAGCTGTTGGTTAAATATTTAACAAATGGCGTTACTGAGGAGACACTTTATAACCTTTCTTTAGTAGTAACACTGCGATCGTCGGTACGTCACCGTCCGGATAAGAGACAGGAAAGCAGCGCTGCTTTTTCGCGTAGGACTGTGGGGAGAGGCCTGCAGGGAAGTTCGAGCTACGGGGAAAAGACAGAGCGGTCCGTAGAAGGACGCCGCAGGCCACACCTGAATGCCGAGTCACTCACAGCAACCCCTGGCCGCCCGCCTGATCCCTCCCTCTTCCCCTCAAATCCCTTCCTGAGTCAGGCTTTCTTCTGAGCCCTGTTCCGCAGTCCAGCTGACCACTCCTCTTCCCTTCCCTTTGTTTTCCCTTGCTAGTCACATTTGTCCCTAGGCGCGTCTCATTATTGTTCATATGTAGGCCTCTGTGATTAAAGTGTAACATTTATTTCAAGAGCACTGCATCTCAAGATTTATATTGGTTAATGCCCTGACACGATGATCTTTTTAAAAGAGCGTTGTATTTCGAGGCTTTTTATATTGTTTAGTTTATGCTTTGACTATTTTCGATTTTTTTTTGTTTAGTTTAATTTTTTGGCGACCTATTATAAAAAGGGGACAGAGTATTTGCGTCAGTCCTTGTTTGTTACAAAGGTTACTAAGTTACATTACTTCTCAACAGTAAAATACTAAACTGACAAGCACAATACGATGATTAATGTAACCAATGCTCAATTTGTGCCGGATTGTACCGGAACGCGTTCCTGTTCCCATTTGCGAATCGTGTGCCCCCCTCCCCCGAAGTGTGGCTGTAAAAAGTTCATTTACAAGTAACCACGTAGTCGGTGGGGAAAGATCCTGCAAATTGTCATATAAGTGGAATGTGCAATAAATGAATGGTTGTAGTTTCGATGCAACATGTCAAAGAACGCTTACTTGAAGAGCGTTCAAGTAAAACAAAAAAAAAAAATTAACTTTCACATTGCCAGGCGATACATTCAGTACTAATAAAAACTGAATGGGTTGGTGAGTATGAGACTAGTATGGAGTATAGAAGCCAAGATGACAAAACTTTTTGGGAAATACAAGGTGCTAGGTCCCTGTTGTAACTGTTAGAAGTTTTCACTATTGTACTTTCTGCCAAAAAAAGAAAAGAAAAAGTGTTTTGGCTAGTAACTGTTGATGGGGGCCATCTTGACTTGGTTCCCGGCGGCTTTGGCCGTGGGGTTGGGGTGGTGAGGTATCGCTTTATTTCTTCTTCTTCTTCTTCTTCTTCTTCTTCTTCTTATTATTATTATTATTATTATTATCATCATCATCATTATTATTATTATTATTATTATTATTTATTACTATTATTATTATTATTATTATTATTATTTTCATTTTGCTTTGTTTGTTTTGTGGGGGGTTTTTTGTGCGACAATCTGTGTGGTCTGTTTTCTTTATTTGTTCCCCTCATACTTCTTCCCTCATCCTTGTTCTCTGTCTCCCCTAACCTCTGCTTGTTGTCTTCTTATGTATGTATATATGTATGTATGTATGTATGTATGTATGTATATATATTTAAAAAAAAAACTTGAAATTGAAATTAAAAATAAAGCAGGCCCCAATAAGGGGGAGGGGTTGCTGGAGGGAATAAAACAAGAAAAAAAGAAAAATTCACACGCTACAAATTATGTTCAGTCTTCACCAAATTTAGCACAGATGATCTTCGGGCCAAGCTTCACAAAACATATCAGATGGATTTTTGATTTGCCAAAGGAAAGTTTTGATTTAACAAACAGGAAGTGTGAACGTGTCTCACCAATACTTTGATAGCTTGATGCATTTACTCACAACCACTTCCTGAGGATGTGCAAAAATTTTATATTATTTGACAACTGGGGGGGGGGTGTTTTTCCTAATACCTTTTGATGTGTTGGCCTTCTAAAAATAGTCTGGTGAAATCTTAAGAGATGATGAAGACAGGACAACAAAGGAAGTCAATCAGATTTGTGGCTGCCATTTTGGATTTTACAAAAAAAGTTCAGCACCTACAAACCTTGTCAAATTATCACCAAATTTTGCCCAAATGATCTTCAGACAAAGTGTCACAAAAATACCAGACAATTATTTTAAAAACCATTTGTCTGTTACAGCCTGTCAAATTTGGTTGCAATGATGCCTGGAGGTGAGCTCATATAGAAAATGGGATGAAAACGAAGCAGACAGGTAGAAGGACCACAAGGACAGGGACAGAGACACAAGTGCAGACCACAGGGGAGACAGGCCAGAGAAAGATCAAGGACAGGGCAAGAGGATCAAGACAGGAGTATAACAACCGAGAAATGAGTTAAGCAGAGGGGGTCTTCTGGGTCCCGGGATGTTAGGCACCGAACCAGGCCCTTCCAGGCTCCGAAGGGTTGGTGGGAGCAGGTGGTGCTCTGAGATCCGTAGGGCTGGGACTGAAGTGTGCTGAGAGGCCTGCAGGGCCAGGACAGAAATGCACCAAAGGCGCTGAGGAGGCCACTGGGCCAAGACCAAAGGGTGCTGAGGAGCCCACAGGGTCAGGGCTGGACAATGCTGCAGAAACTACAGGACAAAAAAAGGTATCAATACAATGAGATGTCACTAGGATGTTGGGGCAAGTGGGCACCACTGAGAACGATGAAGGACCTTGAGGATAAGAGTAAAGACAGGAGCATGAACAGGAAGGTGTAGTAGTTACTGCCCTCCAGGCTACAACAGGAGAGATGCCTGGGCCGGCAACATTGGGCAGATGGGAGTTGGAACAACCACCTCTGACACCCACAGGACACCCATGAGCAGAATTAAGAAAGCTGGGGCACCTGGCGCCAAGTGGGGCGAGGCCAAGGCACACGGCAGAGATTGGGGCAAAGCTGGGGCACACGGCAGCGAGTGGTGCAAAGTCGGGGCACTTGGCAGCAAACAGGGCATAGCCTAGGCATGTGGCAATGAGCAGGATGGAACTAGAACTCCTGGAGATTGGTAGAGCTGAGAGGAGCTAAAACTCCTGGAGACGGGCAGGGTGGACCCAGAAGCATGGGTGAAGTGGCCTTCTCTGGGCAGGGAGCTGGGAGCACAAGCAAAGCACAGCCGGGGCATCTGGAGGCGGGCAAAGCACAGAGGGGGCAACTGACTCAGGTTTGGGCAGCACAGCCTTCATGGGGCTGGGAGCCAGAAGCTCAGACGGAGTGGTTCTCTCTGGACTAGAAGCCTGGAGTACAACAGTCATGGGTAAACATTGAGAGACACAGTCAGGACCCAGATAGGGTCTGCAGATACGACGGGCTTCTCACTGGGGCTGGATGCTGGAGGTGCAGCTGAAGAGAAGACTGCAAGAACAGAGGTTGCTTGTTCTGGGTGGGTTCTCCTGGGCTGGGTGTGGCAGCAGTCTCTGCTGAGCTGGGCCTTAGGGGCTGAGGTGGAGTAATGGAAGACTCATCTGGGCCAAGCACCACTCCGGCCTCCCCTGGACCAGGCGCTGCAGTTGCCTTCTGCTTCGATCAATATGCACCTAACCTTCTGGACCTCCCATACATTTATTTACCTTTATTTTACCAGGCAGTTCAATTGAGATTAAAAATCTCTTTTACAAGAGAGACCTGGTCAAGGTAGCAGTTGTACAAACTTACAACATGTTAAAATACAATATATACAAAGAAAAATAATCCATACATTACACAGTTACTTAAACATACAGTACTGACCTCTCAGGAAAAATAACTACATGTCTCCTTTGCCAAATTCTTTATGATACCCTTAAATTCATCAATGAAAATTAATTTGGCTAATTTTAAGTTGTTCTGCAAATTATTCCACGTCTTTGGTGCATAGTAAGAAAATGCAGTTTTCCCCAGATTTGTCGAAACCCATAGTAAAGTATAAAATAACCATTTTGAGGAGCTTAGCTGGTAACTACTTGAACTGAGGCAGAGTAGGTTACAGAGGTAAACTGGCAATTTACCCAGTAACAACATCAAACTATTGAAAAGAAAGTGAACAGCTCAGAAAATGAATTACAAAATGAAAAACCAGAATGACAGGGTCAGAAAAGTCATCAATCCCCTGATTTAATACTTAGTAGAGCCACCTTTTGCTGTAATTATAGCCATCAATCTTTCTGTATACATCTGTATTAGCTTTGCACACCTAATTGGGGTATGCTTGCCAATTCTTTTATGCAGAATTGTTCGAGTTCAGTCAGATTCTGTGGTAAGCAACAATGGGCTGCTCTCTGCAAGTGCATCTACAGAGTTTCTTTTGGATGTAAGTCAGGGCTCTGACTTGACCACTCAAGGACATTCACCTTCCTATCCTTAAGTCACTGTGTTGTTCTTTTAGTGGTATGTCTATGATCATTGTCATGTTGGAAGGTGAATGACCTACCCTTCTTCAGTTGACTAGCAGAGACGCACAGGTTTTCCTCAAGAATTTGAGTGTACTTCACAGCATCTATTTACTCTTCAATCCTGACACAGTTCTTCACAATCCTGCTGAAGAGAAATACCCCCACAACATGATGCTGCCCCCACCATCGCCAAAGTGTATTTTTGCATAGAACAAACGAGACTGAATGTGGCACTTTTCAGAATAGGTTTCTTTTTTGGCTTCCATATTGGCTAGCTCTGTGTAAAGCTTGAGAGATCGTTGTCACATGCACAAATCAAACATTCCCAGCCATAAAGCCTTGTAAGCCCTTCAAAGTTGCCTTTGGCCTATAGGTAGCCTCTCTGCCCTTCTAGCTCAGTCACCCAGTTTGGACGGACGGCCTGACCTACTGTGTTGGTGGTGCAATACACCTTCCACTTCTTAATGATGCTCTGAACAGCGCTCAGACAGATAACTAAATCTTTTGAAATGTTTTTTATAGCCTTTATCTAATTTGTGCCTTTATACAACTTTAAAACACCACTTTCCCAACCATGTTGAACTCTTTTCAGAGCCTTGCACTACTAGTAGTGAAATCTTCAAGAGACAGCAGGGTTTTATTCTGAAGTCAAAATCACTACAATTGATGTCAGGTGGGGAAAGTAACCTAGTGTTTGATCTGGCATCTGATTGGTTGCTCAGAGCAAGTTTAGATTGGTACATTCTAAGAGGCTGATCACTTCACAAAACCAGGTACTTCACTAATTTTAATAATTGTTTAATAATTATTTTAATATTTTTATTTGTAATGTTATTTTCACATTGGCAATGAAGGCTATAATATGTGCATACACCTAAAAATTTGACTTATTACTGCTTTACAGCTTTACCTAATACTACTTTATTTTATGGGGTGTAATATGACAAAAGGTATAGATTTTCACAGAGTATGAATAAAGGTCAGGCATTCTACACTCTTGGAGCTGTCACTGCCAAAGCTTTTGTTCTTAAAAACTCTAACAAGGGTAGTTTATGTACTGTGATGTTGTTTTCTGTTGTGTTCTGAAACCTTGGCAAGGAAAGGTAGTTTTGATATAGGTCTAAATGTCACAACCTGTCTAGTCTATCCCCCGTATGGCCAGCAGGAGTCACTGCTGGTCCTCTGGAACCCTCTTAATTCTTCCCAGATGTATTCTGCTCATTATCCCCAACCCTAATGTGGTAACACTAGAATTGTGTCAGTCCCTCATTAGTCTTGTATATATGTGCTTCCTAGTCCTGCATTCCCCAGTTCTGTCATTATTCCCTGCCATTGACCCAATTCCCACCAGGTCCGCAGAAGGACCTGTCCTATTCTCTGTTTTATACAAATAAAGTCCCCATTTGTGGTTCTTTCTGCCTTCCCTCACCCTTGAAACCCAATAAAATGAACTCTCAAAAAGCCCCAACAGCCTGTACCTTTGCCCTAGCTTTGATCATCTGGCTGACTGGATACCCCACGTGCCTTGGATCCAAAGACTAAAGGGGTCACCAGAGCTGCAGATCCACCGGAGCCACCTTCCCTATTTGCAGAGGGCTTCACCCTCCTTGACAACCACCTAGAGTGGAGGTGTGATCCCATAAAATGTTGGATCCTTGAGGTCAAAGCGCTCCTGTATGCGGAGAAAGTGCTGTCAGTACTCACCCCAGACATGGATCCTCAGGAGGTGGAGAAACTCTGGCATCTAATGAAAGAAATGCAACTGCTGTTTGAGGGAGGGCAATCTCATCTTCCACGTCAGCCCACCACTTCTCCACAGTGAGTCACGGTTCAGCCCTTGGCTGTCCTTCAATAGGGTTTGGCTCTACCCACTGGCTTCCCACAGGCTGAACCCACTGTACCGTCTTCCAGCAGCCAGAACTCACTGTTCGTCATGCTGCTCCCCACCGCTTGCCACAGCAGTCCAGTATGCGGGCTCCCTGCCTTTGCTGCAGTGGTCCAGCATGCTGGCTCCCCGCCAATTGTCGCAGCGGTCCAGCATGCCGGGTCCCCACCAATTGTCACAGCAGTCCAGCGTGCCAGCTCCCTGCCACTTGACACAACAGTCCAGCACACTGGCTCCTCACCACTTGCTGCAGCGGTTCAGGACAGTGGTTATCTACAACTCACTGCAGCTCAGCCTGCTGGCTCTCCGCAGCTCACTGTACTATGTCATCTGTGATTTGAAGTCTAGTCAGTCAATCGGTCGACACGATTTCACTGGTTGTAGAGACAAAACCAAATAAACTGGGTTTGAGGGATTAATAGCCTTATTTATGGTGTTAAATAAAACCCTAGGATTTTTATTATTTACAGCCATAACCTTTGTGAAATATCATATTCTAACATCCTTAAATGTGTTTTCATATGTAACAAGATATGCTTTCATAATATCGTAGGACATATGTTGTCACTCCTTCTACCATTTAATCAAAGACAAGTTTTCAGCAGTAACAACCCTTGCTGAATCTTCACCAAATTTTGCACAGATAATCTTCAGAGAAAACCTCATGAAAGTTTTTTGACAGATTTTTTATTTCAAAATCATTTGTCCATTACAGCCTATCAAATTCAGCAGTGAAGATACCAAGCATGAAGTGGACTGATATCTTGGCCTATCTTTGGTCAATTGACATGAAATTTGCTGAGTGCAAGTAACCATACCTTTGACAAAATAACATAAAATTGTTCCCATTGCAGCCATGCCCTGGTAGTCTGATTGGTTCCATTATTGCTGCTTGCAGTTATATTAGCAGTCAAAAACACAACAGCTCTTTTACATGAATTTGTTTCTAGCTATTATCATTTGCAGTTCTACAATAATTCGAACAAAATATTTAACAAAAACTCAAATGCATCTTTAAATCTTGGAGCACTGTTACTTGACCACAAAAAAATGTCATAATTTTATTTCTTCAGTTTTTCTCCTTTCAGTACTGTTACTCAGAACCACAATTATTCTTCCTGCTGACACATTCTTGATTATAAAAAAATGCTTATTTATATACACATTATTTATACACATTGTGAGTACCAGTCTTCTATTTGCTTGATAGTTTTGCACAGCAGAAACTGCAGAAAACTATAAACAATATTTATGTTTCTTTTGTCATGCGATGTTGAAATTACTGGACACAACATCTCAGTTTTTCTTCTCTTCATTTATTTTATAAAAACACAAATATTCACTATAGATATCCAGATAACCCAAAAAGAGATTTGGGACATGAAAGCTGCACCCAGAGGACAGTTGCATTCATCACGCATTTGTGGTTTGGGGCATTTCATCCAATCAACTGCTACAGATTTGCTAATTATGGCTTCATGGTTCATTTCCCCATTCTTTAGGATCCAATAAGAATTTCCTTTGAAGAAATACAGATCTCCTAAGAAGCAGGTGAGAAAAAGAAGCTCATTATCACATTAGGAACAGAAGATACAAAGGAATAATTTTATATATTATTATACATAATGTGCCACAGGTTAGTCAATGTGTCTTGTTTTTGTATTATAATTCTTTGCTTTACCATCTCCCCAGCTTATGACACCGTCAGGGTCAGAGGGCACTCCTTTCCAGAGGGTTGTCTTACGGGGGTATTGCCCATCCATATTTCTTCCAATCTGCCTTTCATCATCAAAGCCCCAAAATTCCCCATTACTGAACAAGTATGTCTTCCCATTGCGTGCCCACACGAATGCTGCCTCCACTCTCTGCACATTTCTCCCATCAGATGTTTGCATACGCCATTCAGACAGTGGGTGTGGGTAACCAGGAAGAGATCTGGTTTCTTTGAAGACCCAGTACTGATTCCCTGTACACAGAAAAAGACAATCTCTTAGTGATATATTCACAAATGTGAGATGCAGATTGCACAGTTATTCATAGAATGCTGCTTTCTCACCTATAAAAAAGACAATATTGCTGTCACTGGTTCTCTCATATACGGCATCAATTTTGTTGGTTTCAGGTGGAAGACCAATCCAGAAGTTTTTTATCAAAGCTGGAGTGAAAGACATTTGCGAACCTGATGGCCATACCCGCCAAAAATATGGGCCTAAAAGACAGTAAGATGAATGATAAATGCTAAAATAGATAAGCAGGAAAAACTATGATTATTGAGTATGATTAATGAGTATGATTATGATGAATATTATTTACACAAGTGCCTCCAAAGCCAAAAATTGTGAAAAAACTACTCATGGATCTTATATTTTTACATTCACAAAGAACACACTACTTGTAGGTTACTTTTACCTTTGAAGAAGAATACCTCGCCTCTGATATTGACCACAGCATCAAACCCCCCCTTACATCGATCAGGAAGGGAGGGGTCTGGGCTAAGGAAGGGAAACATGGACAGGGAACCACTGGTCAGCACACTATACACAAGATACAAGAGAGCAATATAAACAGACTACAGTCACTTTTATACACATTTTAACAAACTACTTCCAATGTCTTTATTATAACAGGTATACAAGTTCTTGACATCACTGTTGAGTTGGTAGTTATGTGATGTATGTGATGAATGTATTGTACATTTGCAAAGAAAACTTTGATTTGATTTATTGATAACACTGCTCACCGTTGTGTTGGTTTTGATGGGGGAGGATTGGGCTGATGTGGCCGATCAGGAATAGGAGGAATCCTGGGATCTGGTGCGACTCTGTTATTCCTTTTCCCTTTGAGAATCAAAAAAGAGCCAGCAAATATTATACATATTCTTCAATCATGACATGTATCTGATGATGATATGAGACAAAGAATCAGTGTGATCAATATAAATTGAGTCATCAGAGTGTGAAGTACACACTGGGTAACAGACAAACCCTTCCAATATTTGGTAGCCCCATACCGTATAGTGCCTGGATGCCCAGCTTGTCATCCTTTGGAAGTTTATAACTATTTATGTCTTTTATTGCTCCTTCGTAATAAGGCCTCATAATGGACAATTCAGCGGATGAATGCGAGAGTCCCAAAGCATGACCAAACTCATGGACAGCCACTGTAAAGAGGTCAGTGCTATCACTGTCATCTGAAAGAAATTCATGAATTTGGAATGTTCATACACACTGCATAATTTAATGTGTCATATTCTACCACAAGCATAACTCCAGGGCTATCATTCAAATAACCTGGCTAGTGTTTGGACATTTTATACATTTATTTTATACACATTTTTAAATTTAGCAGATGTTTTTGTCCAAAGCAAGATAGATAGATAGACAGACAGACAAACAGACAGACAGACTGACTTTATTAATCCCTCGGGAAGGTTACTCCAGGAAATCACAGCAACAATACACCAGCATAATAGTACAGTTACACAATAATAAAGTAATAAGTAATACAGTAATGAAGAGTAATAAATAGTGGTGGGATGATAGTAATAATGAATAATTATTGCACGGGTCAGTTAGTAAAATGTCCTTCTGTTCCCCGTCCTGTTCCTTTTCCTGCCCCCCAGTGAGGAATTGAACAGTTTGATGGCGTGCGGGACAAAGGGATTTTTAAATCTGTTAGTCCTGGATTTGAGGAGAAGCATCCTGTCGCTGAGCATACTCCTCTGGTTGTTTATGACAAAGTGCAGAAGGTGCCTGACATTATCCATAATGGCCAGTAGTTTGTGCAGTATACAGGAGTCTGCAGGATCAGAGTGACTGGCCAGCAGTGATGCAAAGACCTGACCCACAGAGCCACACAGTGCCCCATTTGTTCATATTCAGTGTTAGTCCCCAATCAGCATGGAATTATGTGTCAGGAGCTGTCTTTGATAAATGTATTCTCATTAAGGGATAAAAGAATGAAGAACAAAAGAAATGATGACTATATACACAAGTGTGGGTTTATAATGTATTTTTAGTTTTTATATATATATATATATATATATATATATATATATATATACAGTACAGGCCAAAAGTTTGGACACACCTTCTC
>JAODJW010000094.1:33278958-33289633 GCA_026777045.1 Hyperopisus bebe
GCCTCAGCATGTCTTTGGACTGTGGGGGGAAACCGGAGTACCCGGAGGAAACCCCACGATGACACGGGGAGAACATGTAAACTCCACACACATGTGACCCAGGCGGAGACTCGAACCCAGGTCACACACACACACACACACATACATACATACATACATACAAGGACGGTGTATTACTTTAAAACTTTGGGTTAAAGGGCCAGTTCACCCAAAAACTAAAAAATATATGTTTCAGAGGGGCTTTAGTGCTAACTATCGAACTGGGTTGTTCTGCTGGGAGTTGCCTAGATTTGGAGATATCGGCTGTAGAACTGCTGGACTTCTCTCAAATGTAATGGGAGTCAATTGCATTCTTTCTGTGGCGATTATAGCGGGAATACATTTGAAAAATTCAACAGCAATATGTCTTACCCGAAATCCTTACCCAGTTAATTCACAGACTCCACACATCAATCATATTACTGCACAGAAGACATTTCTGGGTTGCTTGTGATCATATCTTCTGCACAGTGATATGATTAGTGTCTGGAGTTTGGTAGAAGGAAATAATTTGTACATTATACTTCTCACCACAAAGTCCATGGATTATCTTCAATAACCAGGTCATGATTTTTGGTAAGAGACATTGTGGTGAATTTTTCAAATGCATATTTCTGGCACTTTATTCACCACAGAAAGAATGCCATTTGGTCCCATTATATTCAAGAGTTTGACCAAAGTGTAAAGGAAAAACGTCCAAGGGATACTCAACATATATGTGGGACCTCCTTCAGGACAGCTGGAAAAGCAACCTAAGAGGCCACCTCGTGAATCAGATGTAGAAGAGACAGTGGGGTCAG
Source organism: Hyperopisus bebe (assembly GCA_026777045.1). NCBI lineage: Eukaryota > Metazoa > Chordata > Actinopteri > Osteoglossiformes > Mormyridae > Hyperopisus > Hyperopisus bebe. The sequence continues at coordinate 33,279,798 of JAODJW010000094.1, forward strand.
TCAGTCCCTGGAACAACTGGGCTTAAGGGCCTTGTTCAAATGCCCAATGATGGGGTCACTCTGCTGACCACAGGATTTGAACCAACAACCTGAGTCCTAACTCCACAGAGCTACTCCCTGCCAACAAATACATTTTTATTGACTTTTTTGGTCAGTACATAATTCCATAATTCCATTAATATGTTGTTTTATAATTATTTTATAATTTTATAGTTATTTAATAGTTATAGTATCTCCATCCATCCATCCAATATCGTGACTGCTTAATCCCCATTGGAGTTGCGGGGGCCCCGCAGCCTATCCCGGGAACAACAGGCGCAGGCGGGAACCACAGAGTTATAGTATATGTTTATTCTAAAATGCAGAGAATAGTACAAATAGACCATTTTAAGGGTAGGTGTGTCCAAACTTTTAATTGGCACACACACACACACACACACACACGCATACATACATACAAATACGTTTGTACCTCCAAAGCTCCATATTTCATCATCATCAAAGTGCGTGTCTCCTGCCATTTCATGATTTGAGGGAAAGAATGCATGGGCTAAGGTTCCTCCTTTGCCATCGAAGGGGTACCCATCCTGATGAAAACCACTGGCAAAATACACCCTGATGTCCCCTTCCTCTTTCGAATCTGTCTTATAGTGGAAGTTCAGTGGGATGACATCACTCCATACTCTGAATGCCTGACTCAAGAGTTGCTTTACTAATTCAGGCTTAAGTTTTGATGAAGAAGACGGATACTTGTGGAGACTGAATAGGAGAAAACATATGAAGAAATTGCAGCAATGAAACAAGAAGAAATTCTTTAAAGTTATAGCCGTACACTAACGCAACACGAGGATACATTGTTATTTAGCAAGTATTGTGAAAACAGGAATATCAACATAGACACTAAAGGTGCACCAGTCCGATATTCAGATTGGTATTGATACTGATCCATACCTATTAGACAATGGGTCCCCAACTCTTGTCCAGGAGAGTTACATTCCAGTAGGATTTCTATCCTATCTGGCTTCTGATGAGCCACACCTGTTCCTGGTATTTACCTGGTATTTACGGCAGTTGTGTGTAGGAATTGGATCGGAATTAAAAAAATCTGGTCCATCCCTAATAGACACCATGCAGGTTCTCAGAAAGGGCTGTATTACAAATGACATCCTGAAGGTGACACTCTTATTTTTATGAATGCAATCATGCTATACAAACCTCCAAGTGATGTCAGTTTTATGCCAACGTGACCCTGATAACACATATCTTTTTCGTCTCCTCTTCCTCAGCTTATCTTCGGGTCTCATTATGTCAGGGAGAGAGCAACGTGGTGTAGACATAAGGCGGACAGTATCTGCATCTAGATAGTCATAAAAAGGATGTCAGTGACAATGTTAGTATCATTTGCTAAAAAAATAAGCATTTATGTAGTGTACTTTGAGTATACATCTGCACATGTTCAACAAGTAATATAAAGTTGGGTTACATGGTCTTTCCATACAGTGGGAATGTGTCCATCAAACATAACAAAACTTTGATCACCTTCATATCAATGCAGAAAAAGGAGCAGGAGAATAAAACAAGATATAACTAAAGAAGGGCAAAAAATGGGGAATTGGAGCCAGGTAGTCAGATATAGGCGGTATGGCAGGGAAACAGACGTACCCAGTATTCCAGTCACTTTCAGCCCAGCAAAGCTCTGCATCTCCTTAAGTGCTTTTTTAATCTCGTCCATTGTCTGAAGCATCCCTGTGTGGGGATCTGGAGGGGGCAAGTATCCATACCGATTAAGCCAATCCTGTAAAACAAGATCATGTATCATCAAACCGCCATATAATCAGGAAAGAATTTTTGTGAACCTGTCAGAATAACTTGAAAACAGTATTCTTCCAAATCCTAACAACATATCTCCATTTCCCGCAGAGGCTAAAGAAAGCTGGCCTCACCCTCCTATCCTCCTCACCTTTTACAGAGGAACAATAGAGAGCATCCTCTGCTGCTGCATCAGTGTCAAGATCAGTAAATCTTTCTTTACCAAAGGATGCTCCACAACTGCTGGACCCCATGACCCTGCCCAACACCCAGTCCATACAAGCATTGAACAGAGTAGGAGCAAGAACATACCCCTGACAAACCTCAGAATCAACTGGGAAGAAAGTAGAGGTTCTCAATCCACTTTGCATAGCACTCACAGTACCTGTGTACAGGCCGGCCATGGCATCCAATAACTTCGGGGGGATCCCGTAAAGTCTCAGGATATCCCACAGGGCAACTCGATCAACTGAGTCAAACGCTTTACGAAAATAAACAAAGGCTGCAAAGAACCTCAGCCGATATGTGCACTTGTGGTCGGTGAGAACTCTCAATGCAAAGACACGGTCGATGGTAGACTTCTTAGGTGTAAAACCAGGGTGCTCCGGTGGCTGACAGGCAACAAGTGATCATGAATCCTGTTAAGGATGACCTTAGCAAGGACCTTACCAGGCATTGAATGTAGTGTTATTCCCCAAGAGAATAGCCTTACCACCAGCCTGAAGAAGTTCACCCCGGATACCACAGATCCCTGCGGCCTTCCTTACCCCCAGTTGATTCACCACCCGTGCAATCTCAGTGACATTGGGTGGTTCACAGCTGATTGGAGGATCAGCTTTGAGAACCGTGGAGCCAGAGATATCCAACATCCTAGCTGTAGGGTCAGCTTTAAACAACTGCTCAAAGTAGCCGGTCCAGTGGGTCACAACAAGATTCATCGAACAAATGCCCCCAGGGCCCTCACAGCCGTCCATCTCAGTTCCCAGTACAAACAGGAGTTACTACCAAGTTGAGCATTGCAACTCCTCTCGCTAATAGGGTGCCCTATGAGATGAAACACCTCCTTCTGGGAAGACTGAGAACACCCACACAACCCTTGGTAACCTTCAGGGTATTATCACGGAAGGTCTCCCACATCACATTAGAGTCAGCAGTGTCACCAAAGTCTGCAAGTTCCTCACACAAATTGTATGCAAAAAAGTCATCAAAAACAGTTTGATCTTGGAGTCTGGCTAAGTCCAGCTTCATTCTCCTAGAAGGCGGTAGCTTACTGGATCTAAGCTGAATTTTCAGAGTAGCCACAACAAATCTGTGGTCAGAATTCACAAACTGGGCACGTCTGTAGACCCTCCAGTTCTGCAGGAGCCTCCAGCATCTGCCCACGAGGATGTGATCAATCTCCTTCATCACACCACCAGTACAAAGTCCAATGATGAGGCTTAGGGCATTGGAACCAGGATCCAGAAACCCACAGCCCCTGACCTTCCGCAAAGTCAAGAAGCATGGAGCCACTTTCACCCCAGTTTCCAGATCCATGGGGACCAACACAATCTTCATAGCCAGCCCTGTTAGTGCCAGTGGTTGCATTGAAGTCACCCATGACCAGAGGAGTGTCACCTCATGGGCAGCCTTCAACCACCGAGCGAAATTGCAAGTAAAATGTCTCCCTCAACAAGACATCACTCACCGTGGTGGGAGCATACACTGAGACAAAATACAAGACACCCAAGGAGTACCTGAGTCTCATAATACGTTCATTGAAAGGAGTGATATCAGACACCATCAAAAACAGTCGATCCGCTACAGCAACAGCCACTCCCTAAGTATGGCAGCCATCAGACCGATTTTGCAGGGTTGGATCTTAACAAGGTTCCAAGTAGGTTCCACTCACCTCATGGAAACGCTTGCATCAAGCATGCCGCAACGAATTTTTAAAGCAATCAACAATAATGGTGGGGCTACTCGGTACTGAGTTCATGTTTGGAAGTTTGATTTTTGCTTTGGGGGGGTTTATGGGTTTTTTTGGAGGTGTGGGCCTAAACTTTTGATCAGCTGTAAAACAGCCTATTTCAGTTTAAGCATTGTTTTCAATTAATTGCATGCTCAAAAAAATTTTTTGTCTCACTCCCATTTCTTCTTGTTGCATGTTAAAGCTCTACTTGGAACCTTGTTAAGATCCAACCATACAAAATATGATTTTTTGCCATTTTTCAAGTGGTCTTAAACTTTTGATCGGGACTGTATGAGAGCTGGGTATAAACATAAAATGGTAAATGATTCTATGCTTGAATAATAACTGTTAGCTGCCTGCTAAATGTTGAGACTTCAGGTGATGAGGTTTACAAATATTGAGTGAGAGCAAAACAAGTTGTCATCTCTTTTGGTGAAGGAAGTTCTGCCTGAAACACATTTACAGTCCTGAAATCTGAGTTATTGTTATGCAACAATAGAACTTGCTGGATGTGAAGTCTTAATTACAGTAACTTTTTGGCCTTGAAAAGGGCATGTCAAAGGTTACAAAGCTTTTTACTTAGCTTGATTACTATGTAATTTCTCATTTTGTTTTACGTGGCCCTTACCAGGTTTTTAACATTATACAGTCCAGAAATACAGCAAAAGGTATTTTACCAGCTGAAAAATATATCCTTTTCAAATGCACATTCAGACGTGAAAATAAATTGATGCTTTCACTGTGAGTATTTGGTTTACATGGTACAACATGAGACAAGATCATAACCACATGTAGTCTTCCTTGTTTTCATCACAGTATGGACATTTATTGTCTGTTGTCTATTCACACATTTATAGTGTATGTTGTTCTGAGTACTGAGGTTGGCTGAACAAAGAAGTGTACCAATGTACTTCTTGCTCACGGGGCAATAAAACATCTTGAATCTTAATTTATAAATGGAGACCAACAATACACTGGTAAAGAGTGAATATGTGAAATGAGGTTGCCTGAAAAGAAAACTAGACACTTAACGTGTTGTTTATGGGCAGGAACCATACATACAATTCGTTTTTTTTTTTTTTTCGGGGTATTGTGCCAATACAACATGAAAGTAACTGAAACCGTCTGGATATGGTTTCACAGTATCAATCAGAAGCCCAGATATGGGTGTTCACAGAAGGGTGGTGATGTAAACCAACGGTCTTGTGGTTAGCTTAGCCTTTGTCCTATGTTAGCTTTTTGTTTCTGTGCCAACTTGTGTCTTAAATCACCCATAAAATACCCTCAAAACAATTATTTATCATCCAATTTGTTTCTTACTTCTTGGTTACCTTATTAGGCTTCGTTATCCATTAAAAGACTGGTTTTAATATTTGGTGTGGCTTTCTGGACCTTTCTTTTGACAGCATACCTCATTTTCCAATAAAAAAAATAATGGTAAAACTATATAAATAAACTGAATTGGTATTATCTTGCCTTACAACCCCAACACCAGACTGGATATAATCTTGACCAGAGCATTTATAATTTAGTGAATTATTTTTATTTTATTTTATTTTGTTTAAATAAAGATTCCTGACAAAGTCAAAAAGCCTTGGTGCAGGACCCAAATTTATGTGGTGCTTTTATGCATTGTAGTCTTATGAACGAGTCGGTGCCAACCCTAACACAATAGTAAGGTTAAACTATTATACACAGTACAATAGCAAGCAAAAAGTCACACAGCACTATATAACACAAAAACAGCAAAATGGCAGTACAAGAACAACAAAGTCATATACTGTGAGAACCTAAAGCACAAGCATGTCATATCACTGCAATTTATGGAATATATTTTTATATAATTTTCAAAGTTTGGTTAACTGTTTTGCGTGTGCTGGCTAAGAAGATGATCACATACACATAGTTTTGGGTGCACAATTATTATAGTGGGAAACTATATAATATATTTTGACCAACAAGCCGAAAGTAACTGAAAATTATGCCAAGTGATGACAATTGTACAAAACCATTTACATATATTTACATTTGGAAATGTCTGTAAAGCAGTCAGAAATTGTGTTCTGCTGTGCCAAAGTCACATTATGGTGTGCGGATTACACTTGTTTTGCAAATGTTAATTGTGATTTGAGAAATGCTCCGAAGCAATCGTGGAAAAATTGTAAATAAATGTACAGTTATAGTAAAGTTTATAAATGTTACGTATATATTCTATGTTTTTACTTCTGTTTGCTACATTAATTACATGTCTTTGCTTAGCATGATTATCCCGCTGTTTCACTCTTTCAATTTTGTCTTCAGTATATATAATGTCAAATTTCTGGTAAAATGACCTTTTCCCTAGAACCACATAGCCTACAGTACATACAATTAACGCAATGCTAATCACATTAGACGTAAAAGTGGGCATATTGATTTCCTATAGTACTAACACCTAGCGTTTCAGCGTTGGGTTTTAAAAAGTCCGCAAAAAGTTTAATTAGGGGTAATACTTACCACGCCTCGTGTATGTTGGTCCACTGCTGGAGCGGCGAATCCAGCAGATATGACAACCACAGATATACACGTTACGTACCTTATGGTAGCAGTGGTACTCATATTGGGAAACATGCCAGGCAGTACGGCTCCTCTCTTTTAATCAAATCGTAGCAATTGTGGTGGGCGTATCCACTTCCTTTTTTTCTTTTTTCCTTTATTTAAATCATCGTCGTCATCAATACAGTTACTAGTCATGAGTGATAGCGGTTACAATAGTATTATTACTATTGTAAAATATCAACAACAAAAACAAGAACGATAATAATAATAATAATAATAATAATAATAAGGGGGGGCATGGATGCAAGAATTGGTTCCCAGGTATCACTGAATTATTTAATCTGTTTTATTGTTTTTTAGCTGTTATTCGTCACATTGAGAGATAGTCTATTAACAGCTATTGTGACATTGAGAGTTTTTGCCTGTACTTTCAGTGTATTTTCAAGTTTTTTTTGTTTTTTTTTTGCTATGATCAATTTTTGTGATATTTGTGAATATGACTGATGGGTGTGAGATTTCCTAGGAGATGAGGGAGTGAAATGCAATGTCACAAACATTTGGAGAGTTCAGTTATTATATAAATATTGTTATTAATTCGAAAATACTGTAAAAAGTTTAATTGGTGATGTCATATAATTGGGTTAATTCATGAATGGTTAAGGATAGGTAGATAGATAGATAGATAGATAGATAGATAGATAGATAGATAGATAGAACCTGTATTATATGTGAAATATATATAAAACCAGTAGTATATATGTATATCATATTTAGAATCTTTAAATAAGTTGTAAGTGCACTTGTAAGATGAATGTCGTAATGGCCTATAATACGACTCAAAGATCTAATTACATGTGAACATAGGTTCTTTATGACAAAGATGTATATAAAAACATCAGATGGATCTACATCTATTTTTGTATACTTTCAAAACAGTAAGTGCTATGTAAGAGATGTATGATGATTATAACAGTAAAACATGTGACAGCGCTTTGCACAACAGTTTCGTAAGTGCTGTATTTCATGGAATATCCTTTTTACAAAACTGAATTATTGCAAACTTCTCGTGTTTGTCCTTTTACTAGAATGTAAACCAGAAAATAAGTAAATGAACACAGAATAAAGACAGACAATTATATATACATACAATTAGGGGCATGCAGAGACTATTACATTAGCAGATTGCCAAGTTTGTGGCTGCCAAAGGTCAAAAAGTAAAATACTTTGGGCAAAAGGGGAATCATCTCTTTGAAGGTTAAAAAACTTCATGAGGCCTTCAGTCTAGGGGAAGTAGACCGATGTGTGGAGGTCATAGACCTTGTGGAACCTGCAAACTTCCTTTACCAATCGGGAAACAGACACCCTGGCCTGGTAAGTAAAGATGACTTTAGGGATGAACACTGGCTGGTTGAACAGTCGGAACAGCTTCCGGACTTCACTCATAGTGTCACGACTCGGGGAGACACGGAGTGCGGAAACATGAAGTCAAGTCCAAAATAAGGGAACGCGGGGTTTATTAGAAAACACAAGACATCAAAGCACACGCAACGTCAACGACAGGACTGGAAAAAACATACTCGATCGTGGGCTGAAATACACAGGACTAATCATAACAATGAGAAACAGCTGGTGCACATGGGGAATCCACACGGGGTAGATGAGGGGGCGAGAGGGTAAGATGAGCGGTGCATGACACATAGAGTCTGGGTGGCGTAGTCCACAATGAGGGGGATATAGTCATGGCCACATGCATGGCCCCCACTGTGTCCAGGCCCACAGATGTACTCCAAGGACACATTGTAGATGGGGAGTGACACCAAGGGGCTGGGTGGTGGTAGCTAGGTGCTTGTCCACTGGCATGCAGGGTATTTCCAGCAAAAGTCTTTAATGTTGGCACCCATTCCAGGTCATTGGATGCCGTCCTAGAGTCTCTACTCCAATGGTATTCAAACTCTTTTTTTCTCCATGATTCCTCCAAATGTCAGCATTAGTAGAATTTTCCCACTGCAAACTTTCATTATGTTACTAGTCATAATAGTTCTGTGTATTCAACATATGGTGCCTGTTTTGCACATTTTAATCATTTTAATTAGTTACCATCATAAAATGTACACAGGCATATAATGTGTTCACAATTTTTTAAATATTTGTGAAACCTGCAATTTCATAATTTAGATCTGTCCCCAGCTCAGCCCTTCCCATAACTCACAGATTTGTTTCTTTCTCTCACCTGAAATGTGCACAAATATTATTTAACAATTAGACTGTTCAGGTAAATGCTTATGTTCAAAATAAAACGTTGTATAACCTTATTTGGTAACACTTTATAATAATGTTAAGTTTTATGACTCATATAAGCCTTTAGTTAAACATTAACTAATCATTTACAAAACCTCAATAAGACATGTAGAAACCTGTAGTTAATGATGAATAAATCATTTACAAATTCTTAAAACATTTATAAGCATATAGTTAAGGGCTAACTGATCATTTGCAAAACATTTATAAATGATTAAAGGGGGAAATGATTATAAATCATTCCTATATGATTACTAAGCCTGTAGTTAATGATGAACAAATCACTTACAAATTTTTAAGACCTTTAGGAGCAATAAGCATGTACTTAAGAGTCACCTAATTATTTACCAAACTTTAATATAGGCTTGTAAATGATTAAAAGGGGAAATTGTCACAAACCTGTCACCTATAATGCATCATAGATACCTTCATAATGTCATGGTATTATTTTGCTGATAAACAAGTCAAAAAGCTAGCCAACTGCTTCCGGTAGCAGTGAGAGAGGTGTTTGTGCCTATAAGAAGAGCGGGTGGCATCATTGCCGAGAGCTACGTGCGGTAATCACTGTGAACGCATGGCCGAGAAAGCGCTATTTTTAGGCTGCATTGAAAGTTGAGAGTTTCGGTGTAACATGCATATCCATGTAATATTTACATGGCTAACAAGTGTTTCAGTGCTGTTTTGTTCCTCTGCTGAACTCTTTCACAAGAACAAAAAAAGAGATACAAATTTATTAAATATGTATGGAGCCCTGGAAGGGACATGGAGGGGGGAAAATGATGGTTAGAAAAACTGAAATATAAATAAATTATTTCACATGTTTAACAACTACACTATATGGACAAATGTATAGGGACACAATTCTTAATCACTGAATTCATGTGTTTCATGTTTGCAGAGTGTGTGGGGGATTGTTTCATTAAAACATTTTAACTCTGTCATAGGAAACAAAACTTAACAAGTTTAGTAATTTTAATGACTGTTTCTTCTCAAGATTATCAAATGTGTAAAAATTAGTGCTGTCAAATGATTAAAATATTTAATCAGATTAATCGCAGGATTGCTGTGGATTAATTTTGATTAATCATGATTAAATAACCTTCATTTTTAATCTATATTAATCGCATTTCATTTTGCATGAGCAAACAGACTCAAGAAAAAAGGAAATATACACTCACCTAAAGGATTATTAGGAACACCATACTAATACGGTGTTTGACCCCCTTTCGCCTTCAGAACT
>JAODJW010000094.1:33298116-33319534 GCA_026777045.1 Hyperopisus bebe
AGGCAGTTCTGAAGGCGAAAGGGGGTCAAACACCATATTAGTATGGTGTTCCTAATAATCCTTTAGGTGAGTGTATAACGCTGCTCTGAAATATAACACGCGCTGTGATAGGCCTAGACCAGTGTTGCTTAACCCTGTCCTAAGGGACCCTCTGGATATTTTTGCCACCTCCTGCCTCTCAACCACTCGAGAACAAGGAATAGTTAGTACAGGTATGTTGGAAGCTGGAAGAAAACAAAAAATGTGAACTGTCTGGGCACCCTGAGGAGTGGGTGGAGAAACACTGGCTGAGACAAATGGCTCTACTGACAGTGCATTTAGTGAATATTTATGCACAGAATCCCAGGTATTTCCATTGATATATTTGTGTGCCTGTATGCATAATTTAATACATTTTTATATCATCCAAATATGCCTCACAATTACTTATTGCAGCTAGCACAAAATTCATGAATGCAGGTGCTATCGTCATGGAAAAAGTCATAACTACATTATGTAAAATGTATCCAGGGTGACACAGGTTAAAATGTCACAACCACAAGGTGTCATTAGTACTTACCAGTACCTTTTAGGGGTGTTATGTGGCACAGTGGGTCAGGACAATGTGCCTTTGATCAGCAGGTTGCAGATTTGACCCCCTGGGCCAGCACACTGATGTCTCCATTGGGCCCTTTACCCCCCGTTATTCCATGGTTGCTGCATCCTGCTGAACTCGCTTTCACCTGTCTATATGTCTCATGGAGTGCAAGATTGCAAAAAGACAATTTCCACATGAGAATCAATAAAGTTTCTATTATAATAAATCCAGTTTATTGACCTGATGAGAAAACCACCATTATCAATGCAATCCTTCATCACAAAAATGGAACAATCAAGACACATCACAGCTTTTTTTCCTGTAATTGGTACAGAAACATGATCTACCATCCAAGTTTGGTACTAACAACCATGGAGAAGTCCGAGTACTGACACTGGACACAGTTAAACCATACTCAGCTAAACATTTAATATCAGTCTGCATAATAGTTTGCTTTGTAGCATTTACATGTATGTGTTTCTTGAATAGGGTATATTGACCAACATCAACTATCATACTGAAGAACAGTGGTTTGAAGTGAGATATCAAAGATCTTAAAGTCTCATTGTACAAATGACTTGTATGTACATGGCCTTCTATATAACTTGACTCAGTCTTCAGTTAAAACTTCATATGCAAAATGAGTGTTATTCAAAACAAACGGATTCCACAGCACCTACTAGCATCAGTTAGTAACGGTAACAGGCCTTTGGTGTCCAATGCTATTGGCACAATCACTATCACTCACACGTCTGCCCAGGACAGATGTCTGCCCACATCTGATTTCACTACTTATATAGAAACATTCAAGCCTTTGTCTTTAAAGTACAATGATTTTTTTTTCATGAGTTGACCAAGAATGAACTCTAACATGTCAAAATCAGCTTATCAGCCAGAACAGAAGCATGAGAAATCGGAGGAGCTATTCAAGTGCACAACAATCCCGTCAAGTATACAATGCTTTTCTGTGAGTAACAGTAACTTGCTGAGTTACTCAAAACATGACTTTGCTAGTAGTACGCTATATATCAAAAAGGATGAATGCTTTCTGAGCAAATTCCACAAGAGTTTGATTTGTAGTTTTAACATGGTTGCTAAACCTTTCCTAAAAGATTTCTGGGACCCATCCATAAACATCAATTACAATGACTTTAACGCTGTAACATTGTAATAGTCGAAATGTGGCTCCAAAGAGAAGAAAGAACACATTTCTTGTGTTTTCCTGACTAATTTACATTGCAGCACAAGAGTTCTTCTTTTGGCTATCTTAACAAAGGTTCATTGTTTTTCCCAAGCATTATAATACAGGCCCATATCCATCTCTCTGATTAATGTCTACTTGCATAAAACTCAGGTGGAAAGGCAGTCAAAACAGATGATGTAATATTCCACGATCCAGCTGTTGGTGCCCCAGCCTGTACGGCTTGAAGTTCAAGCTGCCACATTTCCAGATCCTTGTCTGCTTCTTCCTCCTTTCCACAAACACAAAGGGACTGTGCTTCATACTGTAGGTGCTTCAATTCCATGTCAAGCTCCATAAGGCAGATAGCCAAGACAGGAGCAGATTCCAGAGGGTCTACCAGATCTATCCCTGCTTTCACTGCTGCCACTGCTTACACTTCACCAAACACAACTCCTGTTGTTTCTGTCATATGTCACTTAGGTACTATCCATTAGTCTTTGCTGTAGCAGTGATTTTATTTGTCTCTTGGTACTAGAATGCATCACTGAAATGTTGAAAACTCTGCCAAGGAGTAGCAGGTCTTCCTTACAGCAATTCTGAAATTCCTTCAATGAAGGCAAAAATTGCAACCTTTTCCAGGTGGAAGCTGTGACGGCGGTTTACCGTGGCCACAATAATCACCCACTTCAAATTCAGCAGGATCAGTGACAAGCCTCCAATTTATGTTATATATACATACCAGTAGCATGCGTGTCTCTTCCGTCTGGTCCTAGGTTCCCAGCTGCCAGTTAGCAGCACACTTAGGCTAAGTTATAAAAGCAATATGTATTTAGAATACAAAGAATAATAACCAACAGCAAACAATAAGATTTGTGGATCCAGGTATTGGCCCTTCTCCAAGCAGCTAGCCCCTCAAACACAATACAGAAAAAATTGCAAAACAACAAAGGTCTTAACAGACCAAAAATAGACACTAGAAATACATGCCATATTAATTAAAATTAAAATTGTAATGTATAATTATTATTATTTCCATTTTGCAAACATAGTCTGTATGTTTTGATACATTTCATGTATTAATCAACTCAGAGTTTAAATGACATTTTACACTTCTGCATCTTTTCATTTAGAGCAATGTAGTGGCTTGGTGGTTAGCATTATCGCCTCACACCTCCAGACTAGGGTACACCCTGGATGCAGTGCTAGCATATTACAGGGTGTGTGCATGCACACATGCCTCCACCCTATGGGCAACTTAGAGTTTCCAAGTAGTTTAACTACATATCTTTGGAGGCCCATTTGATGCAGAATTAACCTTTTAACCTATCTTTGTTTATTGCCGCCCAAACCAATACCCAGGATTTTTTGTCCAGGAGATGGACTATTTTGTGTGTGAAAAACAGAGGTCTTACTGTGAACCTTTGGGTTAGCAGCAGCCCATGCAGGGTTTCAGTGCATATACGCCCTGTGTTTCCCCCCACGCTGATGTAAAAACAACTTTCTTTCTCTTTCATTCCTCACCAGCATTTTGTTAATCCATCTCTACTCCCATACCAAAGTAATGCCCCTAATTCTTGCTCTCCTTGTGTCACCTGGTTTTGTTACAGTGGGGTCAGTGTTTGTGGTTCAGTGGGTCAGTTGGTGAGCTCTCTGTGCCTCTTGCCTGAAGGCTACTGGTTTCAAACCCATGCTCAGAAGAATGTTCACATTGATGTTTTGCCCATGGACACCTCCAGAAATGCTGCTGGGGTGCCAGATAAATGGCTGGCCCAGTGATTGGACCTCTTGGACAAATAGCCAAAAAGCACCATTTCAATCACAAGTATTTTTTTCTGTAGGTCAGATGGATTTTCTAATGGATATTGATTTGTTATCAAATCCGTATATGGTTAAAATATCCACAAGGTATTTTAAATAACTAGTATCTCCTTCATCAGAGTATTTCCAAATTATTCTCACACCACAATAAAACTCTACATTCAAATCCAACATTCAGTCTGAGCAATCAGCAGATTCTGTCACATGGGATGCCCTTTAAAATAAATAATGCAATTTTTCATTTACATACAGTACCGCACAAAAGTCTTGGGCAGTCAAACAAAATAACGTCTAAATGATTTTCCTGCTAATGTAACATTGATTTCAAAACCCTCTACTGAAATCACCCCAGTATTTGTAGCAACTATACAATACACCAATGTATTTTTTAATTCGATCTCTACATCATTTGTTTGACTAAACAACACTTAGTTAAGTTACTTAACCAATTAATTTAAAAATGAAAAAGACATACCTAGTTAAAAAGCACAATTAAAATGGTTTGTTTTATAATAGGTAAGTTAGATCAAATGAAAACTCACCGAACACTTTATTAGGAACATGCATTGTGTATCATTTGTCATGTGGCTGTGGTGTAATGGATAAAAACATGCAGGAACTGCAGTTAATGATCACATCAAATGCTAGAATGGGGGAAAAAAATTATCATTTTAACCACAGCGTTGTTGGTGCTAGTTGGACTGGTTTGAGTATCCTGTATCTCCTGGGATTTTCACACACAACAGTCTATAACGTTACTCAGAGTGCCATGGAAAAACAAAAAACCAGTGAGTGGCATTTCGCCTTCTTATGAGAGAGATCAGAGGAGAATGGCCAGACTGGCTAGAGCTGACAGAAAGGCTTTGGTAAGTCAGATAATCACTCTGTACAACCATGGTGAGTGGAAAAGCATATCAGAATGCAGAACACATCAAACTTTGAAGCAGATGGGCTACAATAGCAGAATACCATGTCTGGTTCCACTCGTGTCAGCAAAAAACTGAGAGCTGAGACTTCAGTGGTTGCAGGCTCACCACAACTGGACTGTTGAAAACTTGATTTCAGCACACAGATGCCAGGGTGAGAATTTGGGATCAACAGTATGAAACCATGGACCCAACCTGCTTTATGTCATCAGTCCAGGGCCCGGTTTCTGGATACCTTAATGCTATGTTGTTCATAAGTTCTATGTTAAAAGACAAAACAACATAGCATTAAGAAGGTTTTGAGAAACTGGGCCCAGGGTGGTGGTGGTGTAATGTGGGAAACATGTTCTTGCCAGACTTCCAACCCGTTAATAGCAGGGTTGGGGCCATTCCAGAATGCATTCATCAATTCCAGTCCAAATCAGTAAATGGAACTGGAGTTGGAATTTAAATCTCCCTGAAATTCAAATTCAATTCCAGGTCTATTCCCAATAGTTTTTTCCCAATCCCAACTCCAATTCCAGAGATTGATTGAATTGATGAATGCATTCCGGTATGGCCCCAAACCTAGTTAATAGCAATCAATCATGACTAAAATGCCACAGTCTGAATATTATTGGTGACCATGTGCATCCCTTCTATTATATTGTATTAATAGACAAACAGAAATTAACCCATCTTCTAATGGCTACTTCCAGCATGATAATGTACGAAGGAGATAATGCACAAATGTCACAAAAAAGAGTTCATCTTGAACTGGTTTCTAAAACTTTTCAGTCAATGGATCTGAATCCAGTAGAACACCTTTGGGATGTAGTAAAATGGGAGATTCGCAGCATGGACGGGCAGCTAACAAATCTGCAGAAATTGCATGATGCAATCATGTCACCATGGACCAGAATCAATACTCTGAAACACTGATGAGCAAAGGGAGACCCTACCCAATAATGTGTAATGACACACAGTACATTTGGCCCTGCTGCATATGGAGCTATGTAGCTGTGGATTGGACTTGTTAGTCCAACACATCCTATATCCACAGATGCTTGACATGTACCTCAGCCTATATGATGGGTTCGTTAGGACCACATGATCTTTTTCCATTGCTCCAAATTCTAGTTCCGTTGCTCATGTGCTGATTATAGGCACTTTCGATGGTGGACAGGGGTCAGCATGGGCACTTTGACTGGCATAAGGCTGCACAACCCCATACCCAACTGGGCTCCATGCACTGTGTCATGACACATTACTCCCATATCCACCCTCAGAATTGTCTGCCATTTGTGCCACAGTAGCCTTTCTGTTGTTTTGCATTGCATGAGATAGCCCTCATTCACATCTGGCATCGATGAATCCTGGCTGCCCAGCACCCTGTTAGTGGATCATGGTGAGAACCATGCTCAGAAGGTTTTCACCACAGCTGACTGTGAGCACCCCAAAAGGCCTGCCTTTTCAAAGATGTTCAGACCCAGTCATCTGGCTGCAATGGTTTGGCTCTTGACAAAGTCATTCAGGTCTTCATCCCTGAGCATTCGACATGTTGACTATGAGTACCGAATGCTAGCTTACAATACATCCCACACCTCCCACACCATTTTGCCCACCAAGTCAACATTACTTACTTGTGATTCTTTTTTTAGGGTACCAATACTTTTAGATGCATCTATATATATTTATAATTAGAATTCCAGGTGTCATGACAGTTGCTAACCCTCATTGCCCTTAAAATCAGTTATAAAAAAAAAAAAAGAGTCAACAGGAAGTGTTGTTCTGCATTCTCAGTGAAAAAGGATGAACACCACATACCACATCCTCTTACTTTCACATGCAACCCAGTTCCTTGCTGCCATGGAATCGTCATTTGCTACTAAAACTTGGGCAGGGTCTGCTCTTGCTGAGAAAATGAAGATTTGCTGTGAAAGTTTCATTTTATGCATTTTACTTATTGTTTTGATTTCATTGGATGAAGTAAGACGTAACTGCACATGCCTGACATTTTACCAATTGATTTAAAAACTCGAAAGAATGTAATTAAGATTACAAGTTATTTTGAAACCATTTAATTTACCTTTACTAGAATGTAAACTATACATTCTACTGTGTACTGTGTGTCAGCACTACATACATCAAGTTACATTTAATGCAAGATGTAGATTCTGGGAACTTCAGCTCAGAATCCATTTTACCTCCTAATGTTGGGGGAAATAAGCTGGATAAGAGCTGCACGTGTGCTAGCTATGGGGGGAGAAGAGATACCCAGCTAAAAAGCAGAGTAAAACATGACCTGCTTTTGTAATGGGTAAGCTAGATCAAATGAAAAGAACAATGTGTAACAAATGAGGAAACAAACTTACAAATTTTCTATGAACTGCATGACATGATTTTACAGTAAATAGATACAAGAGGAAGAGCTGACTTTTCCCACGCGTCAGTAAATGTGCACTGGTGAAACAACGTAATGTGGATCAAATTTACCACTTCTAAATATACTGTAGATAATTTAAATATTTTTGAAGTGACTTGTTTGTTTCCATGTTGTCTTCACGCCTCCATGTTCATGTCTCCATGTGTATGCAAAAGAAATTGACAAAACTCAAACATAGTCATGTATCATATTCGCATTTTCACACATTGAAAAACCACACCTAGGCAGAGTTTCCAGCCATCTGAGCAAGCCATCTTTATTATTGGTGTAATCAGCCACCCTCTCTGACATACACAGAAAGAGGAAGAGACAGCACGAGTGACAACAGAAAGAGCTTGGTTCTATTAAATTCATGTATATATAGACATTTTTGTTCATTACTTTCTAACATTTGAGCAATGAAATTCAGGTAAGTCATTTTATCTGTTACAGGGACTACCAGGGAGATTGTGAAACACAATTGTGACACGGTCAATTGTGAAATGAAAAAAGTATCAGTGTACTGAGTAAACAAGTTTCAAGTTACGCAGAAAACGTGTTACAAACACTGTAGCTAAACATTGAACTAATTGTTTTCTGCATTAATTGTGAAATTTTGGTACATTTTCTTATGTTATCTCACATGGTTTAGAAATATTCTGGGATATTTCTCAAACTGCTTTGTCACCACATTGTCGCATATCTCCTGTGTAGCTTTAGCATTTAAATTATTGTGAAATGATTTTGCAAATTGATTCAGTGAGATCTAGTTGCCTGAAGTCAGGTGTTCTATCCTCAGTCTGCTGGAGACACTTTGTGTGCTATATAGCCAAATTTTTACCATTAAGTTTTTGATGAAAATCTCATTCGAGACCTAGCATCAGCTTTTATTTGCCTCTGATATATATGGTGTACTAAGGAGGTGTCTTAAGGATGCAGTTATATATCAGGACTGTTTTCTCTGTAGGCTTTTTAAAGTTACTGGTGTCTCTGAAAAATGTCCTCCATGCACAGATGCTATATTTAAAGGGGTATCCTAATTTAGGCAAATTTTGGTATGGTGTAACTTTCAGTGTGTGAAGTAGTTTGTTACTTCAACAAAGAACTTTTGCTAGAATATGATTAATATGGAAAATCTTTATTTTAGGTAGTTGTTGTGTTTACATGCATATGTTTGATTCATTTAAATTAGACAATGCAAATATGTCATTGTGCACCTTACATTTTTAGTGAAATTGTTTTGAATTCTCTAAACTTTTATTCTTTGTATATATGTATAATGGAATAAAACATAATTAAATGATGCTTTGCCATTTTTACATGTATGAGTATAGGTATATTTGAATACTTCTTTCTGCATGTGTGCATCTTGCGTTCCTTTCTTGAGACATATACAGTACAGGCCAAAAGTTTGGACACACCTTTTCATTCAATTGAATGGACCTGTACTGTACATACTGTACATATGGGTGAAAGTGGGGGTTCGAGTAGAGGGTCAGGCATTTATCTGGTGCCCTTGGAGCATTTCTCGGGGGTGAAGGGTCTTGCTGAGCGGTCCAACAGTCCTGTTGCTATTCTGCAAAGCTGACGATGATAGATTAGACATTCAGCAAAGCTTAGCTATATGAGAGGTGATCCAATGGCAGTTTCTCCAGTTAAAAGAATATTCCTCTGTTCTTTCTCTCAGTGGGCCAGTCTAAGAAGAAGCGTTAAAGAGAGACGTGATGGTGAACTTAGAACAGAGAAAAGCCTCAGAAAAAGCGCCACTGTGGACACTGTGAAAGCGGGACAACTAAGGGACTTTTAAGGTACATCAAAAGCAGAATACAACAGACATTGCAGTTTTCATATACAAACAACCAAGGCTCTTTTTATTATTGATGAAATCTAATTTATTTCCATTTCATGCAAAGATGGCAGAAGTAGAAATTGCATAAAACTGTGGAATGATTCTCTAAATGAAATAAAAAGTCCAACAACTGCAGGGTGGAAAAGGAAAGGCAGAATTCAGCCTGGTTCCCCAGTTTCATTCTTACAAACAAGGAAACTTTGGAATGACCTAATTAAAAACAAACAAATGGACAAATGAATAAACCACCTAATTGATAAACTGTTTTGAGCTATCATTAAACAAGTAGTCCTACTTGCCACATAAATAATGCTCCAGGACTAACACTTCTTGGGCTGAGTTGGACTAATTTCGACGAGAGGGTAAATGTTCTCTCAGATAAACCAAAATTTGGAAGTCATATAACTGCTACGTTTAACAATTCTTTGTTACTTCAGTTAGTGAGAAACCATTAAAACAATCAATTCTGCAACCATTGGATCACAAACCTCAGAAGAATGTTTATTTCAGTACTTGTCTTGACAACACCCTTCCTCTTCATAAACTTTCCTCCACTCCCTGCTCAGACCTTCATACCCACAACACAGCATTATAAACCAGCTTTGCATAACCAATCACAACTCACAAAATACACGCAGCGTCCAAATACAGTGACCCAGCATCTAAGTATGACCTTACCTCCAACTGACACTGGTGCCCTAACTCACCTGGAAACTTCAAGCACACCTCTGTCAGAGTCTAAAACCCTGGAAACGACCATTCATCCTGTTCCTGAAATAACACTTCTACCAATTTCAAGAACTACTTTATCTACTTTCCAGGAAACTGAGTCTGGACCACAAATTAAAACTTCAACTGTTAAAAATTACACAATGTGGCCCATCACAACAAGTAGGCCTCAGCATTTTAAAACATCAGATTCTCCAACAAGTGAACATCAGCATTTTACAACATCTGATTCTCCAACAAGTGGACCTCAACATTTTAAAACATCAGCTTCTCCAACAAGTGGACGTCAGCATTTTAGAACATCTGATTCTCCAACAAGTGGACCTCAGGATATAAATATATCTGATGCTCCTACATCCTCTGTCTCTTTGGACAAAAAAATGCACAAGACTGATGTAGAAACCACAGCTGCCACTTCAACTGTAAATCAGATTCAATCCACAGTTATCAAAAATTCATATAAAGCCAGTCACTTGAACTGGGGAATAATTATCACATTTTTTGTCATTTGTATGGCTGGAGGAATTATATGCATCCTTGTCAAGCTCAGGAAGAAGAAGCGTAGTGAAAATTTGAGGACTAGCTTTCAGAATGGAGGAAGTTACAACAAAAAGAAGAAAAAGCCAGCGAACGATGCCTGGGCTGGTCCTATGCCTGCCAGTGGAGAAAAGGAAATGGAGGAGGGGGGAGAGGAGGAAGAGGAGGTGCAGGAGAAAAGTAAAGAAGGGGACGAGGAGCGGATGGTGCTGAGTACTTTCACAACAATCCAGGAAGGGAAGGCTGAGGCACTAGGAGGAAATTTGGGAGAGAATGAGGCAGACAACAAGGCAGAAGTGCCTCTGTTACAGAGCACCAAGGATGGCGGGGAGAACAACCCCCTAACAGCCTCGCTCTGCCCTTCTCTACTGCCCCCAGTGGGTGACGATGGAGAGGGTGAGCATGATGGTCAAGCTTTCTGTCTTACTACAGCTGTTTAAGAATAATGGAGTGAGCTTGTCTTTCATCAAATGAAGACCAATTCATAAATGCAGGTTTCAGATTTGACTTGTCTATATCCCAAAATGTACTGACACCTCCAAAGAAGCCTCTTCTGTTAAATTTTTGTTCTTCTCATCAACAGGCTTATTCAAAGATTACAGAATTTTCCTATGAATGGCCCAAAAATATATACTGTGTGTGTGTGTGTGTGTGTGTGGGGGGGGGGGGGGGCCATTTGGAGAACATTAATTTTTGATTTTCTGCAATCAAAAAACTGAAAATACCAAAAGTCTTCTATTTTATTTGGCTACTTTTGATTATGATTAGGGCTGAGTAGGGGTTACGGGTGTTGTGACTGGGATTAGGGTTTTTCCCATAGAAATAAATGGAAGGTTCCCAATTATATAGGTGTGCCAGCATGTGTGTGTGTGTAACTCCCATGTTCTATAAGTGTGTGCGTGTATGACTCCCTAACTCCCATGTACTATATGTGTGTGGGTGTATGACTCCCTAACTCCCATGTACTATATGTGTGTACGTGTTTGACTCCCTAACTCCCATGTACTATATGTGTGTGCATGTATGACTCCCTAACTCCCATGTACAATATATATATAATAGATAAAATGTATATAATACTGAAATACCAAAGGTTAACCAATGTATGCTTCGGAAAAGGCAGAAATAGGAGTTCAACTGCATGGGTCATCATGGACATAATGACTGCACAATTTGAGATGGTTATTACAATCATATTACAAATTTTTAAATAATTAAATCCACATGGAAATTGCACAAAGAAAAACTATTACGTCTTTTAAAAAGCTGTGATCTGTGATGGAGCACCTGCTGAAAAAGAATAAATTAAAACTTGATCGATTTGCATTCAACCTTTTGAGAGTGATGTGTTGATCAGAAGCTCTGCTGATCTTACATTTATGAGACACATGACTGAAATGCAGCAAAACTGAAACAGCTCTTGACAGGGTAAAGAATAACTCTTAGAGTCATTTCTAAGTTTTTGAATAGGTCACCATATCTTGGAAAGACAATAAAATCATGTTCTCATTTCCAAACTGCACCTAGCAAACTCTACCGATACCTGAACATAATAAAGAATACATAGCCTGTGCTCACTAGGTCCACAGCACTGTCATTGTTTTCTTCCAACATCAAGACAATTACTGAACTGAATGTGTTGTATGTATTTTTATATATTGTCAGTCCATCCATCCATCCTTCAATCACTTACACAGTACCTGATTGAGGTATTTAGATACTTTACATACAATTTATTTACAGTCACATATCAGTGGCATGATGGCTCAGTGGGTAGAACCTCACACCTCCAGGGTTTTGGCTTAGATACCCAATCCCAGCACTGTGTGTAAGTTTGCATGTTCACCCCAGATCGCCTGTTGAGCAGAGTCTCTAAATTGCCCCTAGTGTGTGAGCCTTGTGATGTGCTGGTATCCCACCTAGGGTGATCTGTGATAATGCTGCAGCACTGTATTGAGTAACTGGTTCTAAACATGTGTTATATGCCTATGTTACAGATACATAAGTCTTTGATTGTGTCTGGGAGTAATGTTCAGTTTCCCCAGCACTATGATTTTGATGACTCTGCTTTTTTTGACTGTGCAGAAATGCCCTGTAATGTATTTTTCACATTAATTTCACATTTCACAGTCAGTTATTCAAAGCCGTGTTACACTGAGCATGGAGACAATGCCAGGATATATCACAGGGCAACACTCACTCTATAAAGAGTGTGAGTTCATTTGAGGACACATATACACTGATGGAAACTGAAATCTAAGCAGAAGGAGGAAACTGACGCACATTAAACATAGGGGTATCGCACCCTCAACCTTGGAAGTGAGGCCACAGTGTTACCCACTGAGCCACTCTAATGCAATATATAAAATTTGCCATCTCAGTTTGTGAATGCAGTATCTACATTAGAAGTTTTTGTATAAAAACATCAATACTATTGCACAATAGTAGAATAACAAATAACAGTTAAATGTATAAGGAGGATCACCAACTATTTGCCTTGGCTGTTCCAGTCAATTCATGTCAGTTCAGAAGAAAATTATTGTTCTACCAGTCCTCTTAGTTAATCATACTCAGAAGGATTTTGTAACTGGACTATCTTCTCCTGCAAAGAAGCAAAGAAAATGGAAAGAAAGTCAGAGACCACTCTATTGTTTTTTTTTTTTTTAAAAAAAAAGAAAAAAAAAACATTGTTCTCAGTGCTCCACCTCAGACATCCTTTCAAGAACATCGGAACATTAGAGACACCTTGTGGTGAAAGTTAAATTCCTGCAAATACACTACTGCTGTTAGAATGTGTATTAAAGAATGGTGTAAGAGGCTTCAAATATGTTGCTTTCCCCTTTGAATTATAAAACAATAAATAAAAAGAATAAATCAAATGTGATATAAGATTAAAAATGTTCTAAATTGTTTTGGGTTTTCGCAGTGGGTTTTTTTTCAGTTGTAAACGTACAGCAGTGATATGCATTAACAGCAAATTTTGTCAGATATGTTAGTTGGGAAGTGTAGGTGTATATAATGGTAACGTTAAAAGACAAATATTAGATGATATCATACTGGGCGTATATAAGTTATGCTAGCGTTACGTACATTCCTGGAAATTAAATGGCAAAATGACGATCAATGATATAAGAGAAAGAAAGGCCAAGGAGTACAAACCATGGCGGTACACAGGAAGTATGCGGCCACTCACCCATCCACCCTGACTTTGCACCAAGGGGACGAATTTTTGCATGTAGCGTTCCGCATAGCCCTGCATCCTCTGTGTGCCATTGGCTGTCAGGATCCGCCGTGACGCCTCCATCGTCACCGCAATGTGGGATAACGTGGTACTGTCAGACTGGGTGGGGACTGGAGCCTCGTTTTCATCGGCAAACATGTCAAGCAACTTTGCAAAGGATGGATAAGAGAGACTGGCCAGCGTTGATTTCAGAATTGGGTCTTCTTTGATCTGTGAGGGCAAATCGACAGGATTGACAGTCGATCAGGTATAATTGCTTCTGTTATGTCTAATCACAGTAATTAGTCATGGGGATGCAGATGGTTGGCCAAAGAATTTGATTTTCATACCTTCTTGTTAATGGCATCCCCTTGCATTGATAAAATATCAACTAGTTGCCTCACAACGGCCTCCTTGTCTTTGCCTGGAGAAAGAGTAAACCCAATACTAAATACAAAAATAAGTCATTCCTCCCAGATAACACGAATGACACACCAGTCACAAAATATTCTGCTTTAAATCTGAGGTACTGGAGAGCCATCATTATAGACCACAGCTGAAATACCTTTGGAAAGCAAACATTGTTGCTACAAGACAAGGATCATCGGGAATCTTTTACAGCAGAAAACCTACTTTGCAAATTAATTGCAAATACTGTTGTTTAAAAACTCTGCTATTTTATCTTTGACTTCATACATATAGCACTGCATGGTATTGGATCTTTTAGGAAAATTACACATTTATGTAGATGGATTGATAAAAGTAACTACAGCTGTGGCAATGAAACATAAGCAAACTTTACTTGACGGGGCACAAATAATAACTCAGTTACTACTGAAGTACAAATCATGAGCACATCATAAACATATAGCTGCTACTATAGATAAAAGAGGAATCAGGATTCCATCCATCCATCCCCGCTTAATCCCAAATGGTGTCGCGGGGGGGACTGGAGCCTATCCCGGGAACAAGGGTTCGCAGGCAGGAACCAACCCTGGTCAGTCGCCAAAACACCACAGGGCGCACGCACACACAATTCAGACTTGCCAATCAGCCTGCCTTTGGACTGTGGGAGGAAACCAGAGCCCCCAGTGGAAACCCACACAAACAAAGCATACAAACTCCCCACAGAAAGACCCAGGACCAAACCCAGGAACTCCTTGCTGTGAGGCAGCAGTGCTAACCACTGTGCCACTGTGCTGCCTGAGTCACAATTCATTAATGATAAATTAACATGTGCTTAACATGTAACTAAGAATTAGTTTGTTGTTAATGTATATGTAATAACATAATACTATATTATTTGTGCCCCCTCCTGTAAAGTGTTCTCAAACTTATTTAAAACTGAATAATTATTTTATACAATTTAGACTGAAAATAAATATAACGAGATCTAATTTATATCTCATACAATTTTTCCATGCTATACCCAGCTAAAACAGGCCCACTAGGACCATCGGCAAAGTGCTGGTTGGTGAACATCTGACCGTAGCAACAGCATTAAAGTCACAGTAATCTTTCTCACTTTCTGTTGTGATTGTGGGCTGGCTGTGCGGGGAGGGCCATGCTGGTTTGGTCACAATGTGTTTCTGAGCAATTTTGTCCAGGGTTTCTGCCACTTCTTCATAGAATTGAGGAGGGTGAGATGAAGGAGAGTGTGGAGAGGCACTGGCCGGATCAGTAGGTTTTTTGATTGACGAAATTGCAAGGCTACTGGGCCTCTTAGGGTGCGAGTTCTCATCGTGTTGATCTTCTTTCTTGGACAGTCGGAATTTGCGTATCAGTGAAGAGAAGCCTGACAACTTCTTTTTTGTCTTTTTGTCCTTCCTCTCACTCTCATCATCCGAGGAAGGTGTAGATGCGAACCCATCTTCTGGCTGGAAAGAATTGAGTGGCACACATAACCCTACAGTAGCTGAAAACACATTAATAAAAGTATCATAATCTGTCATCAACCACAAATATCCTACATTTTGACTATTTCAAGTTTTGCACAAATAGTATATAAATACAGTTTTAGAGGTAATTCAAAGCATAGAAATCTAGAACTTACTTCATGCTTAGGTAACTTAGACTTAGTACTAGAGCGGTGGCTGTTCTCAGAATCCTTGAGCTTGGGTAGCTCTGGTTTAACATCTTTCTGCATTGGTTCCACTTTCGGTTCTGCATTTGGGGTATCCTTCTTCTGATGCACTGACCCTGTGAGGCGCCGGCGACGCAGTCTCTTCTTAATTATGTCCTTAAAGCCATGTTTCTTCTCCTCCGCATTACTGATCTTCTCATCAAGAGAGTCCCAGCCATCATCCACCCACCTCTGGTTCTCCTTCTTACTCGCACTGAAATGGATGAGAAAAAAAATATGAATATCTGATATTAACGAGTCTGTGGGCAAGAGGGGAACGGCACTATGGTCTAGACAGAATTAAGAGCTGAATAAGCTTCTAATTTTTATACAAAGGAAATTAAACCAAGATGCAACTGCAATCTATTATGAAAAATTCAAACCAAAAACATATAAATGTATTTTCTATATAAGAGAAATGGGGAATATACAAATGTATAAACCTTTATGCAGAGCATTTCACTTGGCAATAAACATATAATTGGTGTTGCCCCCAATCAACTTCAGTGCACCTCAGTATATAAGCTACATGTCTCTGAAACTCTGCTTGACAGATGTTGACACCATTATTCCATAAAAAATCCATCATTTTATGTTTTGTTGATGATTAACATCTCCCCTAACTGTTCATTTGGGTCAAAATCTATTCAATGTGACAGCCAAAGCATATAATCCATGTGATTTCCATGACCATGCACCACTGGGAGTACTGGGAGTATTTTCATATGCCGTGGATGGTGGCATTGTCATCCTGAAAGATTGCACTCTGAGCAAACATGTGTTAAAGATCACCTATCTCTGAAAACTTTTTTGCCAAAAAATTGACCAGTAAGGAATGATATTGCATCTTATTAGCAGCCAAAATAAACGGGTAAGCAAACCTTTCTGGAAATTCCATATGTTAGGCTAGACAAGATAAGATGCTGGATACTTAATTCAACAGTCAAATGTGTGTGGAGGCATCTGCTTTCATTACATTTTCCATCCTTCTTATACCAGTGTTTTATTTCTATTAGCCATTACTTGGATAGAAGAATATATAATGTAATGAGCTATGCAAGCAACACTGTGAATGCGGTGAGGATAGCAGACTGGGAAATTCTGTACCTGAACTTGCTGCTGTCTTTGTATGCACCACCAACCCTCCCAGGGCGCTGGGAATGAGGAAGGGTGAGAGTTTGCCGAAGAAAAGCATTCAGCACCAACCGAGTGTCTTCCTTGGCCTCCAGCAGAGAGATGGAGTCACCGGGAGAAGGGGAGCTAGACATGGGAAAGGATGTAGGCTGGATCTCCACTGCTGACATTACTGGGAAAAAAGGGGATTATTAAAGCATGAGAATCACCAAATACTACTTTATATGGACACTGCAGTGATAAACATAGAAAATGACATTTTGTTGAAAACATCAGCTGAGTATACTGATACCAATTCTGCCTTTGCCACTTAGGAATGTTACATCCTAGAAAAAAGAAATGATCTAGAGTGACTACAAGGTATTAGATATTTTGAGTTTCCAGAGTTGTACAATACCACATGTGTCACCTGCAGTGGAGGTAATCCCCAACTTGGATGCCATAAGGTACCACTTCCTTTTATTTTTCCTAGCGTTCCTTAAGTAATATCACAAATCCAGAGGACCACTTTCTAATTACTGTATAGGAGTATACTGTACATCTTCTAGTTTTCAGTCATTCAAAGCAATCATTCATAGCTATTAATAGGAATCAACCGCTCCCCTGAATATAAACATTTTCTGACAGCACACTGCCTCCATGAACAATAATATGGAAACTGACAGCAGGGTTTACGATAATATTTCAATAGATACGCCAAACAATATTGAGCACATCATGCTAAACCACTCCAAGCCAAAATAATCACATACAGTGGCTGAAAAAAACTGCCAAAGGCAACACTTACCCCTAAATTCATGCCCCATTTGTAAAATATTTGCCATTTGGCTGTTGTAATAAAGATTGTTAATTGTAATCTAAGATTCAGCACTTAGCCAGAGACAAGTGCAATGACAACAAGGCAGAATCGTTTAAAAACGAATAAGCCAAATGAAATAGAATTTCATCCATTTAGCAGTCACTTAAAAATAACAGCGCATTATTGTAACATTATAACAAAACCATTCTACCTGGATCCCAGACAAGTCAGGTTAAGGTCAAGTCAACTAGAGTATCATTCTCATACCATCCATACAGAAATAGACAATGGCTCAAGATAACATTCCAGTATGTCCACTGTGCAACAGACAAACAAAATAAGAACTTATAAGTGCAAAGCTCTTGGTGATAAGACATAGCCAAATATTTCAAGGAGATTTTTCTAGAGGTGTGTTTATGCCATCCACCTTCTAATTGCAATCACACACCATGGGCAAACTGGAGATGCTGATTAGGCATAGTCTTTGGACTATGGTAGGAAACCCTCCAAACACAGAGAGAACACCACAAGCACAAAGTGGACATGGAATCCAAATCCCCAGCCCCCAAGGCGTGAGACAGCAGTACTAGCCAATGAATCACCATGCCGCTCCACAACAAATAATATGGTATCAAATTTAATCATGAAATGCATTTACCAAAATCATTTAATGGTTCGGATCTTATCCAGGTATCAAAAGAGGCTGATTGATCTGAATTTATGAATAGCATTGTACTATTGTTAGGGTGCACAAATTAAGTAAACAAATTTAAAGCATAATTTAACAAACAAACAAACAAGCACAAAAACACAAAAAACCTGATTATCCAAGGTTCGCAGAGCAGATAACTGTACCCAGATCATGATGCTTCTGAAACAGCAGACACAAACAGCACAACTGGATCCAGTCCCCAGTCTGCTGAAGGCAAGCTGTCATTAACACTCAGACATCAGACTCACCTGCCAGAGCGGTCAAGTGTGTTTAATGAATGCTGACATTTCGTCAGTACGCGGACTCATTGGTCTGTCTCTGTCGCCCAATAACATACACTACACTCTAAAGAAGCAGTACAAAGTTTTTTTTATTATTTTTAAATAAGTTCGGCGGCGTTTTTTTTTTTTGTTTTTTTTTTTTTTTGCTGTGACTGCCGTACGTTTGCGTTTTGTATACAAATCCATCTAGAGAGAGCAATATAGATAGCAATAACAGACTTCACTAACTTCTACAAAGACAGAGATTAACATAGGGTTGATTTTACAGACTGTAATATTTTAGTGCAATATATTAATACTTCATAATCGTAATTGTACAGTTTTTCGGATTATCGAACTTCATACGCTTTGAACATTAAAGAGTGTACATTTTAGGGGTTCTTAAAACACAAATGCAAGCACATCCTCTAAAAAATGAAGCCGTACTCTTTATGACCAGATCCATATATAATTACTCCCTACAAAGCTCACTCACTGCAAAAAAAGTGCAAAACATGTTCTCCGGCTGTTGTTAAGTATTGTGGTCTGCGTAAAATACTGTGGTTTAAATACACATGATGAATCCATAATGGTTATTCAGCTGTTCAGTTCGGGATAGTCCGGCTAATAGCATCTTTATCTATTCAAGGACAGCATACTGTTAATTGCACAGGTGAAGAATTTACTCACTTAGAAGCTATTTATAACTTAAGTTCGCATAATTACACCAACGAAGAGCGTAATAGCACGTGAATTCTCTCTTTCAGTACAAACCAGTTTTTAATCACTTAAGTAGATCGGTTAATATAATAGAATCAAGACAGCATTCAATGATCGTTCGCGTAATATTCATTTGGCATATGACAGCCTTACCTGAACCTGGAAAAAATACAAAAAGATGATTACAATCGCTTGGGGGAGGTCGGATGAGGTCCGACGTGAAAGATAATAACTGGCAAAACAATGTCCCCTTTCTAGGACTGTCAAGATCCAGTCAGTTGCACTGTAGCTAATTCAATGCAACTGTATGTTGTCAGACAGGATCTTCAACTATAAGCTGTTAGACACACGTCCTGGCATGTAATCTACAGCTTAATCGAAACAGATCGCAGATTGATCCTGTACGATCCACGACCCAAAATGAGTTAATTACTAACCTGAGAGTGTTTCGGTGAAGCAATGTGATCCAGGAGTCAAGGTAGCCTTATATGTCTATATTATAATAATCATCACTTTGTTCCGCATTGTAAACGTTAAGAAGTTACGAAAGGCATGCTAGAAAACGAGATTTTCAGATGTATACATATGAGGTATCTTCGCGAGCGAAAACCAAGTTTGGCACAAGTTCAGGTAAAGTCGGAGCCACTAAACTTTTTTTAAATCGTGTTTCAATCAAGAGATTATCTAGCGAAGTATCGATATGTGTTAAACTACGCAAGCTGTTCACCGAGCACATGTCCTACCTTCGTCACCGCCACTTTTTGACTTATTCCCCATTATAAACGATTAAGAGGGGAACTGAAATAAATGAATTTCCCAGCAATTTCTCGGATTTACAGTTTCCCTTTCGTCTCCTGCTTTCAGGCTCTGCGCATGTCAGGCATGGATCCTGTTTGACCGCCTTAAAGCGGCAATAAAAAGCGTCCCGTACGCTATCTGCCTCTTAATATAGGGAACTCCATTTGAACCTTTAAGGGTTCACAAAATTGGTTGTTGAAATGAGACCGATACATGTATCACTGTAATGTTACGAGAAACCAACTTAATAATATGTTAGTAATATAGGAACACGTGATTAGCACTTTACAAGCAAAAATTAATCACCAGACACAACATAATTTTTGACATGTAGTGTTTATTAGAAAACATAAAGAATAGCATCGACAATCACAAAAATGTGAGACATGTATCTGGATTATGTAGAACCACTCTACGCACTGTACCCTAGAACCATGGTAACCATAATGCCACCACAAAGATATCTGTTGACTAATCTTTGAAATAGTACTGATCCCTCTATAACGTGTAAAACCCTCAGCCCTGCCCCTCCCAAGCTCTGTCCAGTGTCCCTGGAAAGTTAAACACTGGTACAAGGATTGGGAGAGACAGGATAGAGAGACTGAAGCAGATCAGGCGGCAAGAAGTAGGATCGTGGTTTGTTGTCCGTTCGGTATGTTTCAGAATATTAACCCTGGAACCTGAATGTGACATAAGTATGAACTGCCAAAATGCAGCTGAAAATGAGGTCAATGCATAAACATTAATTAATAACAACAAAAGTCACAGTGTGATAACAGTACTTATAATAGTATTTACCAATTGTGATGGATTTATGTTTCTTCCAATCTATGCAACAAGTACCTGTGCATGCATGGCCCATGATTTCCCCCTTATCGTTTTTCAGTCGCTGTTTCTCCCTTTCTGCACTTACCTGAACCCTTGTTCCTCAACTTTTTTCTCCATGGTATTTTATTGAAGTAGAGACACAGTGTTGTCTCTTCAACTGGCTGTCGCATTGTTTCTCACATTCTTCCAAAAACTCTGCTCTGTCCTCTCTATATCTCCTGTTCTGTGTCTCCTGAGTACATTATCTAGCTCCCCCACTGGCTTTATCTATCCCAGAATCACAGTTGACCAAATCTAGGCCAATAGGGAGAGTTGGTGGGTGAGGCCCTTCCTTTGTGACAGGAAACAACAACACACAAGACAGAGAGCGAAAGAGAAGACTGTTATGGAGTGGGAACATGAGTTTTCAAACTAAATGTGTGGCAGTGCTTTGATTTTAAGGCAAAACTGGAGAAATTCATATAAATAAGTTTTATGAATGGCCAGGTGTGTACAGCATCCAAACGGGTATTTACACGTTAATTTAACTGAGATCTTTACAGGTACGAGTGTAGGAACCAGCATGAACAGGTGGACATACACTTACCTAAAGGATTATTAGGAACACCATACTAATACAGTGTTTGACCCCCTTTCGCCTTCAGAGTTGCCTTAATTCTACGTGGCATTGATTCAACAACGTGCTGAAAGCATTCTTTAGAAATGTTGGCCCATATTGATAGGATAGCATTTTGCAGTTGATGGAGATTTGTGGGATGCACATCCAGGGCACGAAGCTCCCGTTCCACCACATCCCAAAGAT
>JAODJW010000094.1:33319634-33332212 GCA_026777045.1 Hyperopisus bebe
ATGTGATTGGTTGATTATATAATTGCATTAATGAGAAATTGAACAGGTGTTCCTAATAATCCTTTAGGTGAGTGTATGTTCCCCAATATTTAGATTCATTCATCTCCTCAATACATACAGTAGACCTGAAATATTTTAAGTTGCCCACCCCCCAATATCAAACTCTCTTCTTCACCATCTTTTACAAGCTATGCCAAACTATAATTTAGGAGATATTAACTCAATCGAAATAATGTGAAATGTCAAAGAAACATTTGTAAGAAATGGGATACTAGAGGAGGAGTTGGAACAATTATCAAGCTAGAACACGGATCGGAAGAATAGACTCTATGTACAAACAGATAAAATGAATTTCAGGGCTGTCTGTTTGCAATAGAATCCAGAGGGAATAATTTATATGATTCCCTTGCAGTAATCTACAAAGAAGACCAATTTTCATTATCTTTTTCAATCTCAATAATTAACTGCACAGGTTGTTAGCCTCAGCTCAAATGATACTCATCATTTTCCTGTTGCAAATGAATTAAGATATATACAGGAAAACAAGAACGAAGAGTGCATCTATCAAAGGCAGTAGAATATATAAAAGGAAATGAATGTAGTGTATATGTGTGGCAAAAAAATATTCGTAATTTTAATAAACTGTTGCAACCATGTATTGTAAATCAGTATTCCTGCAGAAAGAGTAAGCAGAACTGAGGAAGTGCAGAGATCGAAGCTCCAAAGAAAAAAAGCTTTGTGGAAACATTGTGGTCTCCAGACTCATGTGGTAACATGTTCATTGTTAAACATTTAAGATGCTTTCCATTATGTGTTGTCTCTTCAACAGACAACAGGGAACTTAATGAAAAATTAATTAATTCAGTCAAAAACCAATCCATCCACAGGAATGAAATCTCATGTATCTCTGTACTTGTCTTTCGGGAAGAATGTGAGCCTCCTGTCATTGCAATTGCATGTTTGTTTTTACAGTATTTTCAGTAGAGATACAAAAACAGGAAAGCCTTACAGTCACGTAAGCAGGAAATACAACTGGAGATTGACTGAGAAAAAGTCTCTCTCCCCTTAATCTGCACTGTTACGAAAAGTAATGCAGTTAAGTTTATATTAGACCTTTGCTTGTCATCCCCTTTCATCCTTTCCTCATTACTGACATTTTACTATTTAAAACCATTCCTTATCTGAAGCATTGTACAGTCAATTACTTTGATAATTTCTGCTATTTTGTGAGATTTAATTTTTAAATGATAGAAAAACTGATAGAATACATTTCCACAGTTAGACTTTTATTTCATAACTGTTTTGCAAAAAGTTTAGCAATAAAAACACAAAAAACAAAGATTAACTTAGATCATGTCACAGTCTGACACACTTAACATGAAGCAGCAGTAACAAATTAGAATAAAATAATTAAATTTCAGTCAACAGGGAAAAAGTACAGTGGTGTAAAAAATATCAGAATCACACAGCAATGACATGAGCTTATTGCTAATAATAGTAGTTTTGCAATTCCTTTCAGTGACGACGTTACTGATTCTTATTGCATAAACATAAATATTGGCCAGACGAACCAAATGAAATACCACACAGGTGTAGATTCAGTGATGGGCAGGGAGGACACATTGAGAGATTTTTTACATATATATATATTACACACATATTGGATTGCAGAATTGACCCAAAAGTCCCCACCCCTACCCCCCAAAAAAATCCACATGAAAGCTATATACATGGCTTATACATCAATGCTCTGGAGAAGATGCTGCCAGAAATACTATCATAGTATTTTCAAAGCCACTTCCAAGCAGTGACATCTTCCAGCAAGATGAAGCACCGTGCCACACTGACTGCGAAACAATCCCTGGGAGCTAAGAATATCCGCTTGTTACCCTGGCCTGGGAATGGACCAGGTATGAACTCAGTTGAAAAATGATAGACAATTGTGAGACAACATATTGCTCCCAGAAAGCCATCAAACAAGGTCGTTCTCATTTAAACAAAGAATGTTGTTTGGACCTTCTGTATCCAAAAATTCAGGAATCTGCCTAAAATGCATGGAGAAAATGCCAAACAGAACAGAGATGCTGAGAAAGGCCAGAGACGGTCCAACATAATATTCATAAGATTAATGATTCCAGTCAAAAGAAATGAACAAAAAGTCTTTGTTTTCATATTTCATGTCGATTTCATTTTTTACACCGTTGTAAAGCTAACTGGCAACAACTATACTGATACCGCTAATGAATAGATTGAAAATATAACATATTATTTGTGGCAAAGTTTAGTCTTAGTGAGAGAAAATTCTTTTTTGATGTAATCATTTAATATATGATTTGACTGGAAACATTCTGTATATAAATTAGAAGCAGCTGCAGCAAAACATATTTATCCAGTGTAAAGTTCACCTCTGGATGACTGAACTTTTTTAATAAAGGAACATCCTTGATTCAAATTATTCCGTTTTTGATTGTCATTCGCTGTTAAAGATCCATGCTTGATTGTCATCATTGGCAGCTTTACACATTTAAGTGACTCCCTCAAGTATTTCAGCCAATACTAATGATTGTCATTTTTTGTTATAAAATATTTTTGGCTGAATGGAACTCTTCATTTTTGAGTTCTTGCAAACCTGAGAGTCTCTTTTTTACTGGCTGGTGTCAGTATTTGGTTGTCATTGGCTTTTTCATTCTGGCTCATTGTTATTGGCTGATTGTATTTTGTATTTCATTAATCGTATTCTGTTAGGTCTATCTTCTCTTGCATTTGGCTACTTAGCATCAACAGTTTTAGCAAGAATTTGAACATATTTTCTTTATGAACAATTAAAAAAATGTTTTGCATCTATTTGTTTCAGCATTTACTATTTTGGGGTCGACAGTGGTATTTAGTTTTAATATATTAATAAAATAAACTGAAGCAGTCAACAGCAAAAAAATATTTTCTTTCAAAGTGTCAGTCAGTAGAACGATTTTATTTGCTAATATGACCATGAGATCTCAATTATACACAAAGAAATGTACTGAGCTACCCTGAACAATATAGAAACAATATAGAAAGATCATCCATCATCTGCCTGTTTGCACATATCAACAAGAAACTCCTCAAAAGAGAACAGAGATGACTGTGAGCCAAGTCAATGTACTGATGTTCATCTGTAGTTACTGTCATGCAAAAATGGTAGTTTGAGCCCCCTACAAAAGAAGGAGTGTCAGAAGAAGGAGGTCTGAGGGGAGCACCCTAATCACGTGCCCATCATAAATGCCACTCTGTCACTCAGCCGTAACATTAAGCCGGTGCAGAAACACACCGATTCTGAAGCACGTCCCGAGCACCGCCAATGCTCTTTTTACAGGTCGCGCTCGTGACAACCCTGTTTTTCTCCTTTCACAAAATTTAAACTGTGCAGAGTGAGTACTTCACTCCATACCATTTGGTTCCCAACTCTTCCAACATCAAGCCTCAGTTGACTTAAATGTTGACAGATCCCAGTTGTAAAGAAGTTGGCTCTTGTAAGTCTTGCCATATTTTACAATTTAATTTGTCTTTTTTATCTTGTATAATAATTTGCTGTTGTGTACTTCCTAAGCCTGTTACCATTCCCAAAGACATTCCGTATCTGTATCAGTGAATGTGCCAACCCATGACAAATAGAGCGACAAATGCCTTAAAGAAAAAACTTTAGCTAGTCCTTTCATATAGACCAAAATAAAGCATTGATACCACCCCAAATCTTCCATTTTCATTCCATGTGAATAGAGCTTTGAATTTAATTTATTCACTTTTTCAACAGCCACAATTTGAGAAATTTAAAATTTATATTTAAAGTATAAACAAAATTTATATTTAAAGTAGTAGGAAGGTAGGCCTTTTGACCATGTAGCAAATCCATATACAATGAACCAATAACCATGAGTGATAAGATTGAAAAGCCAAGGTCAGGGTTTACAGCTTCTAGTGACAAAAGCACAGGAACCCAAGCAAAACTACAGTATTTTCATGCAGTGATCAATAGAAAGCCGGCTTTTAAAAGGAGGAGTTTTACTTTTTTTGCATAGACAAAAAGGGATTGTTTCTCGCTTGTCATTAAGAAGAATAGTATTTTTCAGAATACATTGGATCAGCTACACGACACGGCCATATAAATCCACTGATTAATCATCAAATTAATTCCAGTTTTGCAGTCATTTTATAGGAATGCTTGATTTTGCTGAAACATTCAAATCAGTTTGATTTAAAACCATTAGGCTGGCCACCTGGCATGTGTAACTGTGCTTCTATTCCAGTATTTGTACATCAACGCATGCATGAAGCAATTCTATATATTCATACCCAGAAATGATTTATTAAAAGTTCAGCTTGAATTCAACAACTACTGTAGTTAGTAACCATGAGGCGAGCAGAGTTCATGGAAGTACTCCATGTGTGTTAAATATATGGAGTATGAATTAAATAACGTGGACATTGCATTAAGGATGAGCTTATTCAATTTTTTTTACATTTGCAATGAAATATATTGCTCATATATGGCCACAAATTTACTGAGGAATATTTTTACGAGTTATTTGTGTTTCTGTAGGTTAAATAGTATAGGCAAAACTTGATCTGTCTACCTCACAGAGGACTGGTGGTGGATTATCTATATTCTATAACTTTTTTCGTGAAGAGGACTAGTTTTATGCAGAGCTGTGATTGTTGGATGAACACCGAATTAACCAGAGCAGGCTACTGGTTTATATTGGTGTGGGACCATCATTCCCAGAACACAGCTATGAGGTTCCCCTGCCGCAACTTAAATCTCCCAGTGTGTGTTTTGTCTCCCTCGCAGCTGAATTCCTCCTCAGAGTGAGCATGTCTGTGCTTCTCTTTTACTCTCACTGTGTATCACATCCTGCATCTCCCTCCTTGTGTACCACCGTCCCACTATCCTACTGCAGCCTGGTCCAGTACTGACCCATATTCTGACCCAAGTTCTGTTCATTCCCAGGAACCTGGACTGGTACTGAGACTCCCGGAGAAATTAGACCTATGGGGAATGAAACATGGGTGATGTGTAAGTGAGCTGCTTAGCTGCACAGTCATTGAACAGAGCAGATCCAACAGCACGACTCAAACACACGATCAAAGCATCAAATAAACAGGCATGCTCACCTGTGCTGGAGTTAGCTGAGGGAGGCGGAGGCAGGTGAGGAGAGGGATAAGGGGGTGAGTCAAAGTTCCGAGGGGCAGAGGGGGATGAAGGAAGCATACAGGAGTAAGAGGGGGCAGATTGAGGGGGCACAGACTGAAGAAGAGACAGACAAGGTGAAGAGAGATAAAAAGACGTGGTGAGGATATTGTGAGAGAAGGACAGTAAAGAGATAAGATTAATGAAATTTAAAAGTTAGGTCTCTGCCTCTAATAATAATAATAATAGTAGCTATGAACAAATCTTCCAGCCATTAGTCACCAGTGCCATTACCCAGGATGTGATTCCAGTGCATCACCGGGCACATAACACACAATTTAGAAATGCCAATTAACCTAGCCGCATGTCTTTAGACTGTGGGAGGAACCCAGAATATGCAGAGGAATCATTCGGCGCGTCACTGAAAGATGACTCCCCCTGCACAGAGCAGAACAGGAATCCATAGCCCCAACCCTAAAGATGTGAGGCCACCCACCGAGTCACCCTGACACTATATAAATATACCCCTTGTTTGAAAAACACTTCACAATAAAAGCTCTTCAAAACTAGTTTGATTGTCAATGATGTTGCTCACTTTGTAAATTAGCTCACTCACCTTGGCAAACACACCTGGAACTCCTGTTCACTGTTTTCTGTTTTATTTGTCTTATATTATAAATCTTTTATCAGCTTTAATCCAGAGTGCTCATTTATAACTCTATATTAATTCTTCCACTCTGGTCAATGCGCACAAACAGACACCTCAGTTGCAGGTTGTGATGACTCCGTCAAACATATGTTATTCCGCATATCTATGAGGCCAAGGGTCGATCATGGAACCATGCTTGTCACTGATGACAGTGGAAGTTTTCACCATTCTGACAGGTTTTTCAATGCGCACAAACAGACACCTCAGTTGTAGGTTGTGATCTCACTGTCAAACATATGTTATTCCACATATCTATGAGGCCAAGGGTCGATCATGGAACCATGCTTGTCACTGATGACAGTGGAAGTTTTCACCATTCTGACAGGTTTTTCGGTTGTGCTCATTCAGTGGTCAGCCATAATAACCAGCTCAGTTCGCAATGTGATCAATAAAACTCGCTATTATATCTACCAACAAAGCAACTCTTAGGATCTAAAATACTAAATATGAGCAGGAAATGTGTCTCTGTAGTTAATGTACCTGGGTGCCAGAATGGTGAAGATGCTCTGCACTCAAATTCAGAAACTAAATTAGCTTCCTCTTTTAAATCCCTTTAAAAAAAAAACAGTTAGCCTTTTTATATTCCTTGTTTAATTTCTCTATTTATTTTGTTTTAATGTATTTTATTGTTTAATTGTATTAAAATTTCATTTTATATTTTTATACGAGTTGTATAATTTATATTTCAATTTTCATAATTTTTATTGAAAATGCTTCGAGCAACGGCATGAAAATGTTTATAATAATAATAATTATTATTATTATTATTATTATTATTAGTAGTAGTAGTAGTGGTATTGTTATTATTATTATTATTAATAATAATAATAATAATAATAATAATGATGAGATTTTAATTTTATTCCTATCCAGTACCAGAGATGTAATCAGTACAGCTCCTGAAAATCGCATTGGAATCACAGTGCTGCAAGGTGTTTGCAAATTCCAGTTGAATCACAATATGTCGGAAAGCACTTGCAGGACAGAGAGGCAATAAAAGCAGAAATCACCTGGACCCCGGAGAAGACTGAGAGTGCGCTGTAGTTTGAGAGGGACGAGTCGTTACGGTTCACCATGGAGCCTGAGGAACGGACAGGAATGCAAAGTGCAAATTCAGTGCACACAGTCGCAGTGAAGATAGTGGCATATTTATAACTAATGCTGCCAAAATTCATAAATGAAGGGCACCAACATTACATGCAGGGTACGCTACAGCTCATACACACTGGCAGTGCAATATGAAATTAATGCAATTTGCACAATTCACTTGAAGACAGCAAGACCCATAGGGTAAATAGTGCAGTACAATAATCTGACAGCATGCCTGGAAATGCCATCTCAAATTTAAATATAGCAAATTTAAATATTTAAACAGTTTTTTGGAGCATCTTGTTCACCACAGCTAGGGCATGGCACACAATGTAAAGCAGCCATTATTTTAGTTAATCATTTGACATAACATTAAAGACATGTGGCTAATTAATATACAAATTCTGTAGCATTCAGAGCACATGGCACTATTTATACATAAAAATGTGCATACATAAACTGATCATCATCAACAATTCATACTCCATTTTGTTGTATGGGGCCATGGCAATTAGCTGAGAGAAAATCTAAGTAGCCTGTATTACTGCATAAGAGGTACCATTAGCTTTCACGTCTTACAAAATAGAGAATAATTATTTTGATATCCTGACAATAACTTTCACACAAGGGCCTCATAAGGCGCCTGAGCTGGGCCGTGAGAGGGCAGCTCAGGGCAGGAGCCGGGGACAATGCGGACCTGAGCTAGCACTGTGCTGGTGGTGGTAGACTGCTGAGCCGAACGAGGCGCCAAGCGTGCCGTGGGGTCGGGAGCAGGACGTGCCGCTACCCGCCCGCCTCTGGTTGCGTAGCTTCTCCTCCCGCCTCCACTTAGCCCGTCGGTTGGAGAACCAAACCTGTCCACCAATCAGCAAGAGGGGCAGCTGTAATGGTCAACTGATGGTCATATGGGTCAGGATTTGCATATTAAATTGGGAAAGTATTGTGCTATTCCCTATGTCACAATTAGGTTATAAAACAAGTTATGCTGCCAGAAAAGTATCTTGGTAGTGGGGTAAACCCAAAATGTCCCATATCCCCAAATGGACTGCGTAAGTACCCTCACAGATATGCTTGATGGATAAAAAGCCATGGCATTTTCAATACAGTTATCGGACGAAAAGCTTATCAAGAAGGTAATCCTGTACCTGGATCCGAGCTTCTGGAAGATCGATCTTGGCTGCCAATCTTTCACGTGCAAAAACGTCAGGGTAATGCGTCCGTTCGAATTCTGAGGGCAAGAAGCATTTGGTGGTGACCAGACCAGCTTACATGATGCATGAAGTTGTTGTCAATGCACAAAGAAAAATCTAATCCCAAGTCAAGTTAGTCTCCCAGGACTATCTAAGCAAAACCCAATTCAACCACTGGGCAGATCTGATAGAGCAGAAGAAGTGGGTCATTTTGTCATTAATCTTTAGGATGGCGAAGGGGCGGATGCCATTTGAAAAGCAGCATAACAATATAGCATAACATTAGACAGCAATAATTTTTTAGAGCTCCAAATGATACCACAGGGAGCTCCTGTGACAAGTCAGCAGAGCAGGCATTGAACAGCTACTTTGGAAAATATGACATTGCCTAAAAAAAACTCAATAAATAAAAAATATATAACGGACCTTTCTCCAGAGCTTCTATCTGTTCCTGAGTAAAACTGGTCCTATTTCTCTGTAACTTCCTCTTGAGCTGCAGTCGAAGTTGAGACTCCTCTCCGTCGTCCCTTTCTCCCCGCACTCCTCCACCTACCCCCATTCCTCCATCCACTTCCACGTCACAACCTTCTGGCACAGCTGCAAAATGAGGAAAGACAAAGAAGATGACCGCCTTTGAACTGGACAGGTCATTCAAGCAGACTTTCACCAAGAGGCAGAAACTTACAGCAAAAAAATAGACAATTTAATATGCAGCGAAGCAGTTACAGTATAAGTGCTTATTTAAACCAAAAAACAACCAAAATCACATATTGAACAGTAATTCTTATGGACCACAGAGACCTGACTTTTCTTTAGCATTCCGCAATTTTGGCCAGAATAAGAAAAGCTTAAGAGCTCTGAGTCGGGGCTGATAAAACTCTTGCTCATATTTGCACAGATATCCATGTCGGTGTTGACAGAACTACTGACAGAACTATCCAGCTCAGCCAAGTGGAACCAGGTGCTTCTCACGCCAGTCACCAATGCAGTGATCTACGTCCAAGCGGGCAACGTAAACTGTAACATGCACACAAGCACGCCTGTGTCTCCACATAGACTCGCTACTTTTGTTTTCTGCCGAGGAAGCTCACCTGTGTTATGCTGCGAAGGCACCGCATTCGATTCATGGTACCAGTTGTTTGGTCCAGTCCAGGTTGACCCACTTTGTAGATTTAACATGGTTAATTTTTCATACATTATATTTAACCCCCAGCCTGAAAGAAAAAAAATCAGCACCTTGCCTTGACCTGATACCTTTGACCCCTGACCCCTGTTCTCCCCGCCCCAAGTGGAGACTAACAGACCTGTGGAGAATGAGAAAAATAAAATGTGGTTTACTATTGTGGTAACGGCACTTTCTACTAGAGTAAGCTGGCACTGGACTCGAAAAGTGACAGCCAGTTTCGGCACGCTTGCTAGTTGTTTGGGAATTTCACCACATTCATAATGAACATTTACAGCAGTGTGTCCCTCAATGCACAGTCAATATAACTAACTGGACAGTACTGGCAGTGACTAGGGTCAAACTGGTGATCTGCATTCAGCAGCAGGCTGCTACAAACACAGAAAGTTCAGATGCATTCATTCAAAATTACTTATGTTACTAAATATTGCTTTGCACAAAACCAAAACTATATATAAAAACATCATTTCAAAAAGTAAATATCAGAATTAAACAGTATCACACACAAACATGCAAATTCTAGCACTTCTGCCAAAGGTCAAGTTCTGTCCTGTTTATGCTTGTTTTTGGTACCTTTAACATTCTAACATCTCTGTACCATCCACTAGTTGTTCAGTGCAATTCTTCTCCATGCCACCGTCTTTACTGATAACTCTTAAAGTCCCTTCTTGCCTCACACATTCCTTGTCTCAGTTTCATCTTTTCTCCAACTGTCCTAATTCTTGACTGCTTATAATATGCAAAATTAACATTAAACAGCAACTCACCAACTGATGGATTTGAATAAATGCAAGACAAGCACAACCCAGTTCTTTTTGCTCTCTCTTAGTGCTCTATTCCTGTTCCGCCTATGCCTGTCCGTCTCTCCCCTTGCTTTGTTGCCAATGGACTATACGTGTGCAAAGAGAGACGAGATGCAGGGAGAGAGGAGAGATGGAGAGAGTTAGACAGGGCGAAAGAG
This sequence comes from Hyperopisus bebe, assembly GCA_026777045.1. Taxonomy (NCBI): domain Eukaryota; kingdom Metazoa; phylum Chordata; class Actinopteri; order Osteoglossiformes; family Mormyridae; genus Hyperopisus; species Hyperopisus bebe. The sequence continues at coordinate 33,329,931 of JAODJW010000094.1, forward strand.
AGGGAGAAAGGGAGGGAGGGAGAGAGAAAGAAACACGTCTGCGGGCATTCCTGTCCTCGGAGCGATGGAAAGTGAGAGAGAGAGTGAGAGAGAGAGAGAGAGAGAGAGAGAGAGAGAGAGGAGAAAAGAGAGGGAGAGACAGAGAGGGCAAAGGAGAGATAAAGTGGAAGAGAGGAGTGACATAGCGAGTCAATGTCAGTGTCAAGTTTGAACTTAATGCCAAAGAAAGGGGGAGGTGAAACAAGCCAGGGAGCAGTTACACATAGATTAGATGTTCGTTAGTGGAAGAAAAATGTGGCAAATTCATTTTGAAAAGTGACAAAAAATCATTTCGTTAAAAGAGAGGGAGAGTAGACTTGTAAATGGACAAAATACAGCAGAGCTACAGATCACTCCTATGCTGACTAGTTTTTAGTAAATTTGCAAGGCAAAGAAGAAGTGCCAGGCTTTGGTCCACATTTGCTTAACTTGCCACACTTTCCACTGAAAGTGTACCCTCCATAGTCTCACTGTCCTTCTAATTCCTCAGCTTCTCTTTGCTCAGAGACCATTTTAAAAAGAGCACATAACTAATGAGAATTACCCAGAATTGCCGTATGCAGTACACGCATAAATTAATGCCCAAGGGTTGCATTTTTACTCACCTTATTTGTATTGCACATTTCTGAGCAAATTAAACTTTAGCGAATGGGGAGAGCCAGAGAGTCCCTTAAACGACAGAGGCATCTGTTTGAACCAGCATTTTCAATTTTGGTCAGATGTGGGGACATTTTTCATTGATTTAGGTGGCTATACATGTAGGTAATGCTGTAAGAATGAGAGCCAAAACCAAACTAGAAAGGTGAAACCTGGGTTTAATCAGGGGTGTATAATTGTATAATCATGGTAATATTTACAGTCAATGACCGCATAGTATACTGCATATCTGAGCTCCACCATTAATACTTTATGTGCATTGCTGCGTACTGCGCGTAACATTACGGCGACGTGACATACATGTATACTGTACACAGCTCTGTAACATAATTACTTTGACCCTTCTGTCAGAGCAAGGGCAGTGTGATAACGCCGATTATCTATTTCCAAATAATCAGATGCAGGGAAAATGAGGTTGGTAAGAGGACATGAATAGCAAAACACAGCAATAAGAGGGACAACGGTATAAAAATATCTCTGTGCAGATAAAGGGAGATGGGGGACAAGGAAACGTGAGAATAAGGCAGGGGTAGGAGGGTGCCAACTTGTTTTATTTCCGGTTGACAAAACGCTACGCTCCCTCTCTCTCTCTTTCTCCCTGTCCCTCTCTCTCTCTGTCACTTTCTTCAGAGGATTGCCTGAGAGAAGGGGCTAAAGTGACAAACAACAGAGAGGAAAGAGAGAACACAAGTGAGAAAAATAAAGGAAAGATGAGAACAATATCCAAGATTATCTGGGTATATCCATACGCATGCAATTTCCTGTGTCCTATACAGAATATTTTTGTATGTGCAAGCATTATTAGTAGCTTCCATATTTATATAAGTTTTTCTTTGGTTCCTTGAGGTCTTGCATTTCACATATTTACAGTGCAGTGTACCTTTCTGCATACGTGAGCATGTGTGTGTATACGAGGGTGTGTTTGTGTCTGAGTGTGCCCCTTAGTGTGCATGCGTGTGCACTTACAAAGATTTGTGTAGCTTTGGGGCACAATTTTTTTGGTCTCTTGTTAGTTTATTCCTGTCATCCTCTCTTTTTTACCGCTGGAAGGGGGGATGAACTAAGGAAGGGGGGGGGGAAGTTGAGCGGTCACCATAGCAACAATGCCGGGACACATTTTCATCAAGTCTGTAAAATAAAAACAAAAAACAGTACTGGGGGGGGGGGGGGGAATGAGGGGGCAAAATGAATTTGCTTAAAGGGTGGCCAATGTATGAAGAATAGCAGTGACAGCACATATAGACAATATAAATGAAAATATATATATCGCCATGGTAAATATAGTCTCTGACAATCTCCAGTCTGTGTGCCTCTCTCAAGTTTCTTCCTCCTTCCCCTTGTTTCAAATTAGCAAGGCGCTTGCTTAGCCCCCAACCTTTGTCTCTTCTCTCCTCTCCCTCTTTCTCTCCCTTGCTCTCTCCACTGTTGTGTAGCCCCAGGTGACACTGTGACGCGTCCTCCCGCCATGCCTCCCTCTCTCACTCCCTGCCCCTGTCACCTTCAATTGCTCCGTGCAGCTGGATGCAGTGCCTGAGGCAAGGGGGGGTGGGTGCTGGTGGGGGAGTGTTGGGGGGGGGGGGGGTGGA
>JAODJW010000094.1:33338486-33355258 GCA_026777045.1 Hyperopisus bebe
GTCCAAGGATTTGGGAGTTCAGAGTGGACCGAGTGGCTCTACAAATGGACCCAGTAATATTGCTGCCTCTGATGGATCCAGCACCAAATCTGCATTGCCAAGTTTCTGGATCCCCAGTCTGACACCAGAAGCAAAGCCAACCATCCTAAAAAAGCCTGTCAGTCAATGTAGATGGCCCTCACACTGCTGCTGCTTTACTGCTTTATTTACTAGGCAGATACAATCTTCTTTCTCTTCTAAATACATGAATTGCTACAGTTTCTGAATAACAAGTCACACATATATCACAGGAAGCTTAAGAAAACATGTAATTTGTTTGAGCAGGTTTGGACATGCTTGTGTGCCACCAAAGCCTTGACCACATGCCCTTGCATTTGTCCTTTTGGTTCAGGTCAAGACAGTGCTGTGCCCCATGTCTGGTCGGCCTCTCAAGATGAATGAACTGATTCCTGTGAAATTCACGCCTATGGACCCTTCTCTCGACAGAGTGGCCCTTCTTACTCGGCAGGTATATATGCCTGCTGACTTTTTTTTTTGTTTGTTTTTTAATCTTCCCATTTCCAGTTTCTGTACATACTGGTACACAATTGTAATAAATTTGTGGCTCATTGACAAACTTTAGATTGATTCTGTGTCTTCCATTCCATTGATGTTGACGATCAGCCATGTTGTTCTAGGACCGGTATGTATGTGCAGTAACCAAAGACATGCTTGGAAACTCTGTACCATGTGCAGTGCTGAGACCTTCGTGAGTATCCGATCTTGTCTTTCGATTCTGTTTATAATTTATATGAAATATAAATTAAATCCTATTTTGGTTTATTGTTTTCTTTTCCCTCCACATTTTTTCAGTGGGGTGGTGGTAACAATGGAATGTGTGGAGCGACTGATAAGAAAGGATATGGTAGATCCAATAAATGGTGAAAAGCTTAAGGAGAAGGACATCATACCTCTGCAGAGGGTGAGAGAACTTATGCATTTGCATACCAATTGGACAAAAATGGAACCTGCAGCCAATTTCCAGCAAGCCATGTGGCTGGGGGGAGGGGGGTCTGGGGAATGTGCTTCTACCCACGGCTCCTTAATAGTTTTCCATGTGACATCATAGCAGTTTTTTGTTCAAGAAGACAAAGGTCTCCTTTTTCATCATTACTGCCTTGTAGTATCAGATTAAAAGTATGTTTTACTTCACCTCATGCCTTTCAGTCCTTTCCACTCATTCCTCATCTCTCTCTCTTAGGGTGGGACTGGCTTTGCTGGGTCTGGAATTGACCTTACAGCCAAAGAGTCTCGCCCTGTGATGCAAGTGTGAAGAGGAAGTTAGTTTGGCAAAGAAAGGGTGAAGTTAATATGGAAGTGACTTGTATGTACATATTTTTGTCATTTTTTCTTATGGGATAGGAAAGCAAAATCTCATTCTTTTATTTTGTAACAGTTGTAATTTGATGGAGGTGGTTGTATATTTGTGTTTCAAATTCTTCACACATTTTCTTTTGCCTGTCTCACAAAACCCCTAAAAATAATCAAATGCCATGCAACACAAGCCCAAACTGACTGAAACAATGCATGTTTTCATTAATTGTACCAGCATCTACACAAAAGAGCCATTTACAGGTCTCTTATGGGGACACCAAGGCATTTGTGTTCTTTTTAACATTTATGCAAAATGCTTGATAAGCATTACAGTGATTAAAGTGAGAGTAATTTTGCAAAGCTGTGTGATATTCTTTTAGGTCTTTGCATACATTTTTCCAGAAATATATGGCAAAGCCTCAACTTATTGAACTTTTGTGTGTTAATCAGGTATTCAGACAAATGTTATTTCTATGTGATATAAATTGATCTCATTACAAAAATTATTTGTTTAGCACATCTCAAAGCAAATTCTGCTTCATTAACTTAGACTTACTAGCCTATGCAGTTTGTAAGGTTGCCTATAAAGTGAAATAAAAATGATTCCCACTTTTATTTAGTACATTTTCTGTGTAGGTGAAAGCTTTCCACATGCGTCTATAACCTGTTCCAGTATCAAACTATGTGCACTGTATTCTAAAGTGAGCTCTATTCATACAAGTTAATGACATCCATCCATATTTCCAAAAAACAAAAAAGATTTTTACCAAAGCTGGATCTGTTCTGGTTATTCATCTGGGTGTTCACTGAAGTTTCACTATGCGGTACAGTACATGGTAGTTTTTAAACATGGCATTTAAACAGAAACTTTCCTGACAACTCTTTACTTACTGTTTGATAGGTATATAATGTTTTATGGAAAGTAAATGGACTGCCTATGAGGAAGCAATGCCAGGTTCTGCACTGAAGTTTTTAAATAAATGTTAATCCTTACATTTTGTGTGCTTCTCTGTATACCATCTTAATCACAGCCACTTCACATCATTTATTACCAAAGTAATCAGAATTAAATTTTATAATCAATTACATTTTATAGTCAGTTGCTTCTGAAACCACAGTTAGCTGCTTTGTTCAACAGGAAAATACTTTTTTGTCACAAATTCTCATTTAACTGTATTGACATCAGAAAAATTATGCAAAGTGCCAAACCCTGAATTTATTTTAATGATAATAAAATTCCCAGGATGAGTGTATGTTTTATTCTTCTTAAGTCATACAGTGACGACTGGGGATCGGTGTCCAGGCCGCTCCTAGGCTTTAGATAATGTCCTGCACAGAGATGCGGAAGGTGACAATTAGTCATACAAACACTAACGTATACCTTGTGCAAGGTTTGAGGATAAATGATTCTTACTGGTAGAGCGATCTAGACAATTCATCAATGTAGCCCCCTGAAATAAACAAATATTTAATTAGCTATACAGTCCAATCACAGGGCCAGATATAAAATTCTGTCAGCTTACCAGGTTCACAAATTGTCTCGCATATTAAAGGACAAGCTTGGCAGAAGTAACATGACTGTAATCAAAAAACAGATTTTAGCAGACATTAAAATAGCATAAATTTGAAGCTTTGAATGTGCTCTGATGTTCAAGCTTGACATGGGCATACATCTTGCAGCGAGCTTACCTGACAGTGTTTGCAGTGCTCTGTGTCGTCTCCATCTTCACATGGGCATTTATTACAGACGTCACAGTGCTAAGTGGAGGATAGCATAGAAACAGAGTCAATGCAGTGTTTGTGCAAAATAACAGTAAATGTGATTTCATAGCTAGCTACTGGTCATTATGGTATAAAAAATCCATCCATCCACTTATCCTGGTCAGAGTTCTAGCTTAAACAGCCCAATGCATATTAAACACGGGTTACCTGGATGGATTGCCAGTCTATCATAGGGTGCACACATGCTACAGACCATTTAGAGAAACCAATTAGTCTGTTTCTCAACCTGGTCCTCAGGGAGCCCCAGACAGTCCACATTTTTGCTCGCTCCCAGCTCCTGGTAGGTAGGGAGTGGGGAGGGACCAAAAACATGGACTGTCTGGGGGTCACTGAGGGCCGGACTGGGAAACACTGGTCTAACTGCATGTTCTGACTGTACTTGGAAGATACTTCAGGCCCCCTGCAACCCTACTCTAGGTTAGCAGTTGTAAGATGGATGAATAATTCTTCCTGAACCTGCAGCTGTTCTCACATACTTTCCACATAGCTATAGGATCAACTAGTCACATTTGGACATGCAGAATTTGGGAGCATATCTAAAGACTGAGGGTAGAAATTGACTCTGTGGGTTAGAACTCTGTGCTTGTGAATAGGAAGCTGTTGGTTCAAATCCCTTGGCCAGCAGAGTAATATCACCATTGAGGCGATGCCCTTAATCACAATTTCTCCAAGCACACTGCTCTCTAATCCTCACATGTATGTCACTTTAAACAAAGGCATCTCCTAAATAATTGGAATGTAAAGAAATATAGAGCATTTTGAAGTCACACACTCATATTAGCTTTTGTTTTATGCCATTTTTGTACCATAGAAGCCAACTGATTCTTGGTGACCCCAATTTATTATAAGCAGTTACTACAGTAGAATGGATTCTCCTGTTGGATTCTTTGGGGAAAACAGCCAAATAGATACAATAATGTATTTGTTTTATTATTAAATTAGTGTCCATTAATGTATGTATCATATGCAGGCCATAACTTATGTATTATTAGCAAAGAATCATCCTCCTTTCACTTTGACAAGAAAGTGTTATATGCATTTCCTGCAGATACGACTCTGCATTACATGGGGGGAGGCATAGTGTCAGACTATACGGCCCGCTCTGACAACTGCATTACTCTGAATGACTTACAAAGCAAGATGGAGCCATTTACTGGGTGAGATTAACACATTATACCTTACAGAGCGAACAGTAGCTACAAATAGATCCCTCCTGATAGTGTCCATGCACACCATTGTCCTCTCCATTGTCTTGATCGTCACTACGGAGAGCTGAAAAAATTAGTGCAGATGCATTTTTTCCAGACTGTAAATTGGCAGTGCAATTGTCAGATAAACATGGTGCACGGTTAGCACATGACATGGTGCAATGCAGCCCAGCACGCCTGGGAACATGCGTTCCTGACTGCTTGTGTTTCCTACTTCTCCATTCTCTCCCTGTTTTTGTACTGAACAAAGATAGCAGTGTGTCTAATACTCTCTGACTTCCTGTCATTCTGGCACAAGAAGGCTGCTGAACTTCAGTGTTCAATGGGCGATTGTGTGACATAAATCACACTATGATCTGGCACTATACTAAAATAGACCTATCCAATCCCTATTTTTATCAAAATCAATTGTGTATTTGATATTAGACGAAAGTAAATAATGCTAAGAATTGTTTAAATATTGAGTGTAGCAATTATGTTGCTCATTCTAATAAGGTATTTTTCAGAATTATTTTTAGGAGCTTAGCAATAAAATTACCTTCTTGGTGCTGTTCATGGTCATCTCTCTTAGCAGAATCATCTCTATCACTGGTGGCATCACCTTCTTCATTAGTGCTGTCATCACTGCCATCTGTATTTTGATGTTCATCTGTGGCATTTTTATCAGTCCCATCATCATTTACATCTTCCTCATGCTCTTCTAGATCATTATCACTGTGATAATCATCATCATTATTCTCTCTGCCATCAGGTTCATCACTGTCACCCAGATTATCACTGTGATCATCATCATCATCGTCATCATCATCATTATCCTCTCTGTTATCAGGTTCATCATCGTCATCCAGATCATGATCATGATCATTATCATCATTATCCTCTCTGTCATCAAGTTCATCACTGTCATCCAGATTATCATTAGTTTCGTCTCCAATATCCAGATTGTTATCAGTGTGATCATCATCATCATCCTCCTCTCTGTCATCAGGTTCATCATTGTCATCCAGATTATCACTGTGATCAACATCATCATCTTCATCGTTGTCATCATTGTCCCCTCTGACATTAGTTTCATCTCCAATATCCAGATTGTTATCAGTGTGATCATCATCATCCTCTCTGTCATCAGGTTCATCACTGTCATCCAGATTATCAGTATGATCCTCATCTTCATCATCATCATTATCCTCTGTGTCATCATATTCATAACTGTTATCTAGATCATCATCATCATCATCATCATCATCATCATCATCATCCGCTCTGTCATCAGGTTCATCACTGTTATCTAGGTTATCACTGTGATGATCATTATCATCATCATCATCATTCTCTTTACTGTCAGGTTCATCATTGTCATCCGGATCGTTATCACTGCTATCATCATTTGCAGTGTATTCCTCGTCACTGCCATCTTCATCATAATTATCATCATGATCATCACTCTCACCATGATTATATTCAAGATGATCATCTTGATCATCACTCTCAATGTCATCCTCAGTGATTCTTTTTGCTTTACTGTCACCCACCTCATCATCCTCATCAGCACCATATGCATATTCCATATTTTCATCTGCACTGTCATGCTGGTAATCGCTTTGTTCTTCGTCCTGTGCCATGACACCTGGAGCCAGTGGTATTTGGATGGAACACAGAAGTACAAGCAAAAGCCAAGTCATCATCTCTGACTAAGGTAAAGATATTAGCTGAAAGGGAGACAGAAAAATTCACCACTACTGATCCCATGCAGGGTGTTGGCTCAACCAGTTAAAGAACCAGAATTCCAGAAGCCTGAATTTTCAAGAACAAAGTGCAGCAGTCCAAGAACGTGTTGATAATTATCTCCTGTCTGAAGCAAAAACTACTGCATTAATTTAAAAATTGGACTATTTTCTCTTACTGAGAAATATTTCATTACAAGAAAAAACAAGTTTAAGGAAAGACAATGATAACTAGCCCAGAACACAAAGCCAATATAATAAAGACAGCGGGCAAAACTGGGTGGGCGGTGCAGTTTGGGTGACTGACAGCAACAAATGCAAATAACTATGCTTATGCTGACCTTCACCCTTCTAGGTGAGGACAGAGAAGAGAGAGAAGACAGGCGAAAAACCTGAAGGTATTAAGCAGTTGTGTTGTTTACTTACTGGAATATATGGAAGGACATGGAGGTTACATTTTGCAGGAGGGTGAAGGAAGGAGACAGAGGTATGATTATACAGGGAAGGAAACATTTTACCATTCAAGGTTCAAGCTTTTGTGTGTCACATGTACAATTGTACAGTACAATAGCAGTGAAATATTACTGTGTCAAAACAGCCCCATCACAGTGCATAAACATATACGAATTTAATATATTTTTTAACCGAGAAAATTTACTTTATATATGTTTTAACTGATAAAAGTACATTTAGTTAACCTTCATTGATATAGTACTATAACTGCTAAGAATAAATGCCTGTAGTCTAAGAAAAATGCTCATATAAAATGAAAAACACCCTCTTTCCAGTCCGTTTCACATCTGTGGGGGTCTAAAAATAGTCACAATTAAACGGCATTGTGACCTAATCTACCTAAACACTAGATTCCATTCCAGATCTGAGTGTGATGTCATAAATTCCAAGCTACGGCACAGCATTATGAGGCAAGGGTTAATGCTAACATTTGAATCAAGCAGGGTCTTTGAGCCATCAAACTTGAGTCTACCTGGTAAAGCTTCTGAAAGTATGTTAAGATTCCCTTCATGGGTAGGCAACCAAGCAAAAAAATGTATAAAAAAAAATAATAATGACACCTTATAATAATGACCGCTATTGTAGGCAAACATGCACGCAGGCATGCATGCACACGCATACACACATACCGTCCATTCATTTCTACACGAAAAACCCTAATCCCAACAATGATTACCTTAACCCCTACCCTTAACCCTAGGTAACCAAACAAAATACAAGACTTTTGACATTTATAGATTTTTATACGATTGACCTTCCCCAGGTGGGGACCGAAAAAATGGTCCTCATAATGTTAAAATGACAGTTTTATTGGTCCCCACAATGTAATATATACGTAACCCACATACACATGCAGCCTAACACAAACAGATGGCATGTATAGAAACAGAAATATACTTCCATGCATAGTGATACTTGTACAAACTGTACTGGTTCCAGCCAGCTGAGTTAACACTCCACTCCTCAACCCCCCACTTCTGAAATAGGTGCATTTGAGCAAGGGGGGCAGGCAGGGGGGCAGAAGCTCTATTATAAACCACCCTGCCTCTCCAACAGTGCCAGTGAAATGTGAACTGTCTATTTTCTTACCACCGAAACTCTGCCCTTTCAATTGTCCTCTAAACCAATTCTATTACAGCCCCCTTTCCTGGTGTTGATTTTTTTTGGGTTAGTCCTGTGTTTGCGTGGTTTTTTCCATACTATACACTATTCACACTAATTGTTTCATTAGTAGTCACTTACGCACTTCATAATAATTACAAGCAAAAACCATTTAACTCCCCAAATAAGGACAGACCAATCACCTCCATTTAAGATGTTAACGTTAAAATAAAGTGTCCATATGCACAAGGCCCTAGTGAGTCACACTCTCTGGTATGACCAACTATTACGTCATTCATTCTTTGCCCATGTGTTCCACACCAACGCTGATCATGAGACACAAAGAACAGAGACCTTGACCTCCAAAAAATGTGCCCAGTTCTCTAAAGAGGGCATATGTGAAAATATTGAAGAAGAAACAGTAAATAAGATGGAATCAGGCTACGCTACATGCAAACAACTCATTTGAAAGGCTTATGTAAGAATACATAATGCTGAACTCTTCTGTCATCCCCAATCCTTGTTATACAAACAAACAACAGGCAACTTCCACAGTGGTTTAATAGAGCCAAACAGGTATGTACAATAAAACAGTTTCTCACTCATGACAAAGACTGTACAGTTTTCCCTAACTGCTATTTCTGTGCAATTCAATGTAACAAAATGTTTGAGGTTATCAAATAATCCCCGGGTCAGCCTACCTGCCATTTGGCCCATTGCCCAACCCCCCCACCATGTAACAAACAACAACTGGGAACATTAGATCAAAATAAAGACAAAGATTTGAAAATTTAGTGCATTTAGTAACGCACAAAAATGTCTTTAGCTGTCTTCAAGTTGTAAAAAGTTTATAAAATTAAGACAGGAGTCCACCATTTCTTCTGGTTACAATAAGATATCCATTTGTTCAATTTTTCCTCCAAAAAAGGAAGATTTAATTTTGTGAAGCAGGAGATGGCTCTGGAGGCAGAATATATGAAAGAAATTTATTAGGAAAATCAAAGGAGATTTTTTTTGAGTTTCTCATTAGAATATAAGCTTAGACATACTGATACATTTTGGATGCAGCAAAAATAGAAGGGATTTTGAAAGAGTTATACATGGAAGAAGCAGAGGTGGCCAGGTTACCTTTAAATGTTGGAGGTGGGCGTGTGATGCTGACCAAATTGCTTTGGGACAACACCTCCACCATCCAAGAGAGGGCATTAGTGCAATATTCCAGCTGGGGGAGCATGATTATATAGTTACCACAATGCAGAGTGCAGCTGCAATGTTAATTTCAGTTTTAAGTAAAGAATAAAAAGTTGAGATCTCTATTGCCTGGCCTGAAACATGTAGCCGTTTCTGACAGACAGACGGAAAAGACCAAGTCAAACCTCATTTTCCAACAGCCTCAGTCTGCGATCATGATCCCGGATCTCTGTCACTTGCTTCAGCATGCTGTCCACCCTAGACACAAGGAATACAAGCAAAAAAACCACATCATGCATCTGCAAGTGCACAAGACGAGCCAGCATTTACGTCAAGACACATTAACGCCAAACTGCAGAAATGAAAGGCCGGCTGACATGATACCGCATTTACACAGTGTTCACAGTGACATGTAACTTGGCACTCTTTCTCAAAATCTTTGTGTTATTAGATGCTTAATTATTAAAAAGTAATAATTCTTAAATTAGATTTTTTTTTCATGAATTTAAGTCATTTAGTTGATTTATTTGAAACACCATAATTCTCCACTGGAGTCACTCTCCAGGGCAGTGCTTATCCATATGCTACTGCAATTAAGTAATAAGCACAAATTATTTCATAAACAGAATTTAAAAATTATTGAAACTACAGTCTTTATTGTTCCATGCTAAATGATTATGATGGATTACATTTTGTCTGCAAAGCTGAAATGAAGGTTTCTTTGAATATTAATCTCTCATTAATTTGGACATCTGCTTACTGAGGAGAGTTCTTTATCAGCCAGGAAGTACAGAAAGTATTACTGAAACACACGGTCTGAAGGTACATTTTAGCTGAAATATTTATCAAAGTATTGCTATTTTTCAGCACTCTATGAAATGGAGTGAATTAATTAGTGTGACATTAAAAATATTGTTATACATTGCATTATTTATCTTTAATATTGAATTAAATTTAAAATATTGCACTTACATTAAATTCAAGGCCTACGCCTAGGTCAAAAATCAACCACTTGTCTGAAACTGTCCACTGAGTATTATGGAGCAATATGAAAACACAGGGTGGATCATGTGGGTGGAAATCAGTGGAATCAGACCCAAATGAATGGCTATAAATAAGACATTTAATATAGATGTTCGATTAAACCTCCTTTATAATGATAAATTGTTCAGAGTAGTAGTATTTTGTCTTTGTTGAGATTTGCATTCGTTCTTTATGACAGCATACAGCAAGTAAACCATTCCTGCTACATTTGATTTTGTCAGTTTGAGATCCCAGTACGAGACATGGGAAGGAAGGAAAGCACAGGGAGAGGCTGGATGCAGATCTCAGGACAAAAGAGGGAGTCTCATGAGAGAGAGACGCGTAATGTAAATACGATGAAGAGTCAGCGGAGAGAGACACAACCTTTAAACCAAAGGAGCATTACTTTTATCTTTACAAGTTCATAAATTCTTAACTCTCAATTGCTCAGACTTTGAAAAGTTCTCTGCAGATAAAACAAGAAAAAAGGAGAGTCAATGTGACTAGCAGTAATGGTGCAGCTGTGAGACAAAATGTATATTGTCATACACAAGATGCCAGGCAAGGGGCAGTACTGGGAAGGCTGCGTTTCACGTGTTTCTTGTTCAGTTTTTGCTTGTAATAAAAGAATTGCATTTTGAAATTTTAATAAAATTCAATAAGGTACTATTGTTGCTGCTATGTAAATAGAAAAATTGATAATGATGAAGTATGTCTTGTTTGTTGGTCTCTGAATGAAATACTGGCATTAATGTCACACCCGAGTACAATTTTTAGGACTACTGTATGAAGATATTTCTGAAAAAAATATGGAAATGCAAGGGCTCACTTACAATTGTTTTATTCAAATTAAAATATATGTATATTTAAATATATAAAAGCAGGGTCAGCCAGTTTCTGGAGTAACTGGGGGTTAAGGGCCTTTCTGAGAGGCCTAATGGTGACATCACTCTGCCAGCCACAGGATTCAAATTTCATTCCGATCACAAGTACAGCGTGCTAAAACACTGAACCACACACCACCCTCAGACTTAAAGGACTACAACTACAATTTAGAAATGATTTCATCCCACACCGAAGTCACTCTGATGCTCTCCTCTCTAACCAGTGACTGGCAGATGACACCAAATTTCTTGCTCCCTCATCCATGACCCAGAATCAGCAAGAACCATACATGGGCAAGCGAGAGTGCAGGTGGACCAGAACAGCAGTATTAAAGAGGAGCATTACTTGGAGGAGGTGCGCTTGAGCCTCTCAGAATCACTTTCTCTCTGTTTCTTGCTCTGGGCAACCAGGAAACCCTCCTTCTGAATGGACTCCCAGGTCACCAGCTTGTTGAACTTCTTGTCGTCCAGCTCCAGTGCTGAGCGTGGGAAGGCGAGGAGACCAGCTCAGGTCTTAAGCCTTAGCTTATACAAGCCAGACTCTCAAAACCACACACAAACTCTCTGCTGTTCATATTCTTTTTATATAAATTATTCATATCTTTTCACTGTCTATTCTGCACCACTGTCTTAGGAGGTATGACGTAATATTGCTTCTTGCTATCACTAATCTGCTATATTAGTTAACGTGGATGCTATTGTTGTTCCAATAAAAAGGCTAATATCTGAGCCTCACTCATTTAAGCTTTCCTTTGTCTCTCACCAAAGTGCAGGACTTTGATTGAGGGAACCCGGCGGATATTCCTCTTAATGAAGAGGTGCAGGTGAGAGAGGATGATGAACGGAGGTGCCAGAGAGGGTCTTGAGTGATACTCCTCGATCAGCCTGTAGCGCTGGAACTTCCAGTAGATGTCGCTGTTGTCCTGAACCTTGGCGAATGTGTGACTACAAGCAGAGAAAAAGACATCAAGGCAGATGGGAGAGGCAGAAATAAACACAACATGAGCTGCACCTGCAGTATTGTCAGTGTGCTGTGTCAGAGGCACCAGTGACAGGTAAATGAGCAATAGAGAATCCGCCCTTGAATGAGGGAATTAAGATAATTACTATCACCAGTCTAAATTCACAAAGTCTTTCAAATTCGTACACCCATCTTCCACCAATTTTTCCAGTACAGAGTTAGTCTGACCCCGTAAATGCAGAGCAAGGGAAACATCCCAAATGAGGTTCCTATCCAATGCAGGGTACACAAACAATGTGCAATTCAGAGACACCCATGCATCTAACTGCATGATCTTGGGCGGCAGAAAGGAGGAAACGCAAACACTTTACTAGAGGGGGCACAAAGATCTTACTTACTCAGCTACTACTAAAGAACAATTCATGAACTAATATAATTCCTGCATGAAATACATGATCCATTATGACAGATTAACCCTTGAACAAAAATGGGACCAATATGTAACTAACACTTAGTTACTGGTTCATTAATACATTAAGACTATACTGCTACATTATTTGTGCCTCCAAGTAAACTTCCAGACAGGAGCAATTTAACATTTGCTCCTTACTCATGTACTGTGCACTTTATTGGAGCTACGTTGCATGTTTTTTTTTTTACTTTCTTTTCAGTATAACCTCACTGTTCCTTATTTATTAAATATTTATTATCATGGTGGCGTTAACCACCTTGCATTTCACTGCAGGGTACAGTCAGACTGTATACCTTGCATTTGACAAATAAAACCCTTGAATGCTTGAATTGCATCTGTGAAAGGTATTGACCAAAGTGGCAAACGTCTAGTAATTCAATGCTATGAAATGTGACGAGGAATTCACCCTTATAATATTAAGCAGGTCTTTTCTCAGCCAATGAAGAGGGAAAGTCTCACTTTGAAGTTTCACGCTGACGTACGCACACACTTTAACCAAGTTTTTCAGCTTTTCTTATTAGTGTTTAAGAGCCCTTTAGGATTTACACCTAATTCCTTAATAGAGGCAATTCTTGCTTTTAAAACATTATCTCAGAATTAAAGTACCTTTAATGTCAGATGCCATACCCAAATTTAGAAGATTTTCTCCATCAAACCATAATTCCTGCTTCTTTTCAGTGGAGGAAGTAACAAGAAAATACATTGCTGTATTTTGCCTACACATAAACATTCCCAGCTACTTTGTGGAGGTACCCCTTTTCAAAATGTCCCAGTTAATGGGGTATTTTTCTTGTTTGATAATTTGGTCTAATCTGATTCCAAAGCGCTGATAGCAGTAAACATCACACAGGGTTATTTTCTTCCATTAGTAAAATGCAGTTCACCAATCTTTACCCAGAAAGGAGCACATGAATAAAGATAGCAGAGATGTGACCTGAGATGTGCTAAAAGTGCCAAACCAAGTGAGCAGCTAGCAGAGGACCAGCACCGTACCTGAACATGGCGATCAGAAGGTTGATCAGGAGGATGTTAGTGACCAGCAGGTACACCACGAGCAGCACAATAACCAGCCAGTTGGCATAGGTGTCCATGCAGGGCTCAAACCCAGCATGGATGAGGGTCACGTTGTTTGTACAGTTCATCTTTCCCATCTTTGCAGCTGACAATGGACAAAAACATCTTTAAAACAATTAATATCAGGTGGATGACAATCCTCTACATTTTTGTTTACATTTATACACTTTAGGTATAGTTACATAAATAAAAACTCTAGTGTCGTAAAGCTCATGTGACAATATAAGGCACTGTGAATAATAATAATAATAATATTAATCCATAATTTATAGTTCTATTTTCCATTTTAAAGGAACATCAAAGTGGGTTTTGCTAATAAACACATATAAAAGATGCAATACCGTCTAGCTCCTCTAACGGGATTTGTCCAAATATATGCAAATATGGTCTGTAGAAAATGCGACGCAGGATCCAGTCTGGGCGGTGGTCATAGGAGTACAGCAACGCCTGATTGGCTACTCCATACGCCATAAGCCACACCAGCAAGAAGAAAAGGAAAAAGAAGACATCCTTCATCTGAGAGAAAGGGTGAGAGTGGAAGCATATTATTAATGACCTATTACATCACTAATACCAGCTTTATTATTGACTAGAGACTGAGTGAAAGCGTAACTATGCATTCAAGTTAATGCACTGAGCACATCCAAAGTAATAAAGAACAAAACTGCCATGAGGAGTTACCCAGCATACAGTCTGGCTACAGGGCTGCGCACAGACTTTTCAAGGGGCAGAAGCATAAAAGGCAGGGGGGCTTAGGAAAGATTTTGCCGACTGTCAGTTTTTATGTGATCAATGGTTATCGAAAAGGGACACCGAGAACCTCAAAAGGGGGGCACTTGTAATTATTTGGGCAAAATGGGCAGGTGCCCAGGCCTCTCCCTTCACATGCCTGGTGGTCAACTGTGCTAATAAAGTGATAATGATGTGCAGTTCAAAATTATTTTTATTTATATTTTTTAATACTTAAATGATATACATCACAAATGTGACTTTGCTCTGTTGTTCTGTAAAACTTTTGCAGTGTTACAAATATCTGCAGCTACAAGCCAAGTGGTATCTGGGATGGCTATGGTTGGCTACCTCTCTTGGAGCTATTCAAGTATGTATTGTGAGAGCTACTCCTTATTTGGTCTGAGGCTCTGAATAGATGTTGCCTCTGATGGGCATTCTTTTCTTTTTTCCACACCCCCATTCCTTACCATCTTGCCCACAATAATAATCTTGGGTCCCATCTGCTTATGAATTTCAAAGATATGGATGAGCCTCAGCGTGAAGACCAAGAAATCGAGGGACAGAACCGCCCGACCACATTCGTAGGACGTCTCAAACATCCTGAGATAGTGATCAGGCAAAGTCAACATATAACACCACCATCCTTAATTGGTTGGCCAAAATATTGAATTGAATAAATATTTAGTGATTTAATGATGATATGATGATACCTGCAGATCAGTGCAATGATGAAGAGAGAGATGGCTGTGAGGTCACACTTGTTCCACACATCCTGAATGTAGAGCCTTATCCTCTGCGACACAGAGGTACTGGCAATAAAGAAGCTCTGACAATGGGAAGGAATGTCTAGTTACTACGGTTTGACGCCTGAACGAGGTTTGAAAAGCTTCTTATGAATGACTTAGACACTACGCCACACATCACTATCCTCGGCATCACTGTGAGGGTTCAAAGAAATGACACAACCCCCCCCCCCCCACACCCAATCAGGTACCATCATACCTGTCGGATTTCTTCACAAACTAGAGTAAAGACCCAGAAGTACAGCACCAACTCCGTTGTGGTGGGGCCTTGGGAAGGAGGAGGCTTGAAGTCAATCAGTAACACATAGGCAAACAGGAAGAGGAAAAGGAAGTACATGAGCACATTGCCGAGGAAAGTTGTGATCGGGGCGAACCAGAACTGTCGCCATCTGAACACCACATAGGGGTGCTTATAAGTCCTTGCTGAGGGTCCTGGAGAACAGGAGACAGGAGGGTAAAACAACTGAGGATAATACAGGTAATCAACACAAACATAATAAGGCTAAAAGAGAAAGTGAAAGGAAGTGACTTTAGCATACTTTTAGATCTGAGAGCCCTGTATTCTTCAGCTTCTTCTTCACTGAGAGGTACAGGGAGAGACAGTTCATTAAAAGCAAGCTAAAACTGCTGAGCAGACGTTCTCAAGCATGCAAAATGTGTAGTAATGTGGAGATTACGTGGGCTTGATGTCAGCGAAAGAGAAGATGGTCTCTCCTTCTAAGCCATCAGTCTCCCATATATGGGGCATGTTTTTATCTTTGCAGTCCTCCTCTTGATCTCTCCTGAGGAAGAGGAGCAATGTCACACTGGAGACATTAACAAATGCTGTTAAAGCCAGACAGATGCAATAAACACTGAGCTTCATTTAGATACTGACCAAAGCATCCATAGGCGTGTGCGTAGGAGCTCTGCTTTTGCAGCTACATGTAATGCAGCAATAACACTAATTGGATGGTCCTGATTATAGTTGGAGAAAATGGGTGAGGCATGACACAACCTCTGTAGATGAATTATACACTGCACCGTGAAGGAATGTAACAGCCGGAATGATAACAAGTACAGCAGATGAATACACAGGAACTACAGTAAAATATGTTATAAGAAGTTAAACTTTCAAGTCAACAAGATGAATGACCTCACTAGATTTCCAACTATCGAACACTGGCTGTATTAGTCCTATAAACAGATCCCAAATATATGTATCTAACAGTACCTGAACTACATACATCTAAACAGCATTTATTCTAAAAATACCTAAAAAGAAAGTCATGGTTTTGGGGTGGAGGGTGATCTGAACATAATGTCATGGCCAGAAAACACAAACATTCTAGAAAAAAAAATTATAATGAGATCTGAGATGAGTCAGTCCCTGTAATACATGAACCACACTTACAAACTGTACAGCAGGTTCAGTTGGAAGGTTTTTGGAGAAGTTGTACTTCATCTCCACCACAACTATTTTGGGTCATTTTAAAATGATCTTGAGATCAAAGTCCCTTTGTGTAATCATATGTATCTTAGTCTAAAATCTTATTTCTTATGAGACTTTTCTTTAGATTATCTGTGTTGTTTATCTCTTTAATATCTGTTTATTCTCCAGCAGCCAACATTACAGAGTTGGGTGATGTACAATGAACCTCTGAAGAAATAAAATACAGCTCTGAGCTTATCAACTCACCTAGTCCACAGCATACAACCTCCTCAAATGAGGAGGCAATGAGCAAAAGGCAATGAGCAGGACTCTGTCAGTAAACATGGCTCTTAGCTTAAATGATTTTGTCTAGTTTTTTTATGAGATAAATTTCACTTGCATCACGTTTTCCACTGCCATGCTCATTCAATTCTAAGCTATTTGTTATACACTCACCTAAAGAATTATTAGGAACACCATACTAATACGGTGTTTGACCCCCTTTCGCCTTCAGAACTGCCTTAATTCTACGTGGCATTG
>JAODJW010000094.1:33355358-33381203 GCA_026777045.1 Hyperopisus bebe
ATTGGTTGATTAGATAATTGCATTAATGAGAAATTGAACAGGTGTTCCTAATAATCCTTTAGGTGAGTGTATATCACTGATTAGAATTACTAATCCAAATCCAGGAGTAAAAAAATGCATTACAGTATTCCAACGAACTCTTCAAAAGATTTTTCCTACTAGCCTGTAGTCACTTGCTTCTAAGACTGCTTTAAGATTCAGAAAACCCTCTCCTGGATCAACATTTTGAGGCCACATCAGACTTTTCCCTCACAATATGTCCAGCTGCTCTGCATCGAAGAACTAACTATAAGTCCATGTCGGACTGGAAGAATTAAAATATCACATTTTACATTGCCTGAATGCCACAAAAATACCAGCTAAGGAATTACAAGGCAGCGAGTAGAAGCTTGTGACCTGCACTAAGTTGCACTGCCCTCCCCAAAAATAATACTAGCTTAGTGTAGCATTGTGTCACTCTATGAGAATTCAGCCCTTTATGTTTGAGGAACATAAAAATACCCCAAAAAATTAAACCACTTAATAAAGTCCTGTGCAATAAACACTTCAAAAATCGTGTGCGACAACCATAAAGCAATACATATAAAGCTTCCATAAACAGTAATCTGAGAGGCTGAAAATAATTTTAAAGAAATGTATATATACACACACAATATTATTTTCATTAAATATAAAAGCACAATACTGTACCTATTTGCTTAATTTGCAAAAGTTTAAAGGGAGAGTCAAAAGGTTACATGGTGTTCTAAATAAAGCAAAGCGATTTAAAATCCACCTCCAGGCCTGTGAAATAACTGCAAATAAGCAAACTACAGGAGAAGCCGAGGGAGATGCTTACTTGAAGGAGATGAGTTTAGTGTAGATCAGAGGTGGGATGAAAAAGGCAAGGATGAGTCTCCACATCTCAGTGCTTCTCTCCATATCACCCCACCAGATCTGAGACAGCAGGGCCTTACAGAAAGAAGAAAGGGATAAATTGGAACCTTCTAGAAATTAAAGTTAAAAGCAGCACGGTTTGCATTCTCTCTCACACACACTCGTCCTGTACTGCAGTTCACACCTGCACGCCATCATGGCTGAAGAAGTGGCGGGCGTCGGCCGCCATCGCCATCTGCAGACAGGTAGCCCCACCCCACGCTGCCGACTTGGCAATGAGTAGCGTGAATGAGCGACTCTCACTGCTCTCGTAGCACTTTCTGAAGATGTCTGTAGAGAGAGACCATGATGGACCCCCTGCATCATTCACATTTAAACAAATCTCCAATTTGAACAGATAATGTACTTGTAGCTCTCGACCAACATAAAACTGACTCATGCAAATCCAGATTTATGCAAAGAATATGGGAGACATATGAAGTTTACAGGAGTGTTACCTGAAAAAGGCAACATACACTGAAAATATACAGTGGTACCTCAGAACTCGAATTTAATCTGTTCAGAACTCCGGATCGAATCTTAAAAAGTTTGAGTTGTGAACAAATTTTCCCCATAAGAAATAATGGAAAACCAATTAATTGGTTTCCAGCCCCAAAAAATTATACGTAAATATGTTTTTTTTTTTCTTAGCAAATGAACCGGATAAAACAAGAAGAGCATATACTGTACTAAACACATCTAAGCACATTTATCAAAACAGTAATTTGTCAAGTAAGAAAATAAATGTATCCAAACAATGTGTCTGTCACGCTTCGTGGTGCAGGCGAGCGGGGAATCAGGTGAGAGGAGCCGGACTGACGGGTATATGGGGTTTATTGTGCTGAGACAGGCGAACATCCACGAACATGGCATGACAATACAATGACGGATCTGGGGAATACGGACTGAGACATGGACTAAATACACAGACAGGTCAAACTGAACAAGCCACAGGTGAGAACAATCAGGTATAAACACTAGGTAAAGAGGTGGGCGTGGCACACAGGAGGATCGGACGGAGCTGGGCATGACAGTGTCCTGCCCCGATCATCTGCTCCTTCTGTGTGCCACGCCCCATTAACCCCGTGTGGAATCCCTGTGTGATCAGCTGTTTCTGGTTGTTGTCATTAGTCCTCTGTATTTCATCCGTGTTTCCCCAGTCCGGTCATTGTATAGTCCGTCTGCATTTTTCCTGCCTTACCTGACGTATTCCCCAATACCCTGACGTCTGCGCCTTTGTCTCCGTTACGTCACGCTCGGCACAACATTATTATAATTAAACGCATTAATGGCTTATTATTAATATTAAAATAATGAATAAGAAATCTTTATTTTCAAATGTATTTTATCATATAATAATAATTACTTTACCCTTTGTTTCCTCTGAGAGACATGCCGCCTGACTCATTTCTCCACGCGTACAGTACAAGTTATCTTAGGTCGGCGTTCATGGTTTGACTTCTGAGATTCAGATCGAGCTCTAGGTAATTTTTTTTAGAACTGGTTGGTTCAACTTTTAAGAAATTAGAGTTCTAATGAGTTTGAGAACTGATGTACCACTGTATTTACATATTACTGGTATATTTTTCAGTTATATATTTTTAAGAAGGTGTCTTGAATTTTATGGAGAGTAAATCTTATTTACATGAAATATATGTCTCTCTCACCCCAGTATTGTATAGTTCTGATTAAACCATAGTTTTGGACTTCTAAACAGTTGCATTTTATTGATTCTCATTCACTTGACATATCCATATCCTGGACAGAGTCTGGGGGTCTGGAGCCTATGTCAGGCATCACAGGGCACAAAGCTGGGGTACACCCTGGATGGGATGCCAGTCCACCACAAAACAGAAAGCGGGCACACACGTGCACACACACACACACACACACATACAAAGCAGAGGTAAAATGTGAATCCATAACCCTGGAGGTGTGAGCCACCATGAAACCTTAGTTCCTGAAAATACCTTTAAGTACACTGTATATGATGCATACAAATACTGTTTGTAGCAGTGTAACAGGCACATTGCAATTTCCCATTCACTCACCATGTGCCAGGTTCTCAAACCTCTGTGCCAGCTCTTTCATGGAGAGCTGAGCCTCTGTCTCGTCCTCCAGCTTGGAGAGCTCCCTCAGGATCTTACACCCACTCAGGGCAGTGAGCACTGACTCTTCTGCCTGAGGGAAACAAGGAGCCCAGATAATAAAGATGATCTGCACTCCAATATCAATGCTACCAATGCTTAATGTTTCAACCATGTTGGTGTCACTAATAAAAAAGCAAGTTACTATGTGTAATACTAATTTCTTCATATTTCTACACCAGTATCTAATCTAACATTTTTGCAGAACAGGTAAAATCCTAAACCTGTGCTTTTTCAGAAAACAAACACTGTCACCACACGATGTTACTGCACATCCATATTTAGATTCTGATTAATGATCATCCATCATATTGTAGACGCGCCGCGCAGCCCGTATGTCATGCGAGCAGTTACCATCTCCCAGAAAAAGGAAGCCATTTCTCCGCGGTTCTGCAGGACAGCCCACATGAAGAGAGCGAGCCAGGGAGACTGGCAGCGCTGTTCCCGGTAGGCACATGTGCCCTGCAACAGTCTGCTTACGCTCTGACAGACACCAACCAAAATATTTCATTACAATGCATGCAAGATAATAGCACAGGTCTGTCAATCAAAGCCTGTATTTCTTTGAAGCACAATAGAGACAAAGCGGCAATATTTTATTTTAACTTTTGACTTAACTCCTTAAAGCACAAAGATTTTAATTGTCATTATTCAGAGGTGTGCCCCAAAGAGGCAACTGTTTTCAGGGTAGTTAGAAACAAGCCCTAATTCAAGCACAGAAAGCACAATTTAAACATTAAATACTGATAAGCAGAATGAAAAGGCACCTCTAAGTAAAAATAAACATAAAAATGTATCACTTGTATTATGCAACTGAGAATAATTAAAACGACAAATAAAATAACAAGATGGACAAAGAAAGAGAGCAAGAGACAGTGGGAGGGTGAGAGAGGGTTGGATTAGGTTCCAGGTTGTTGTACCTTGACAGCCCTTCTTGAGCTGGTGTTTTGCCCGAGTTCCAAAGGCTGGTAGTAAAATGGCTGACACACGTCCCCTAATATGTCCCATAAGACCCGAGACACCTAAGAGGGAATTCATTACTCAACTATCACAACAAAACACATTACATACTCAATACCTCTCATTGTATTGCATTACATTAACTACAATCTCACTCCATAAGATGTTTTCATGCTTCTATCAAATATATCCATTATGTTTCCCTTCTCTCAGGTTTCTATGACAACAGATCATGTCCAATGTTACATTCTCCACCCATCTATTCCCGCATTCTCACTTCTAATCCTGCATTCTCCATCAATCTATTTCTACATTCTCCACTCAACTATTCCCGCATTCTCCACCCATCTATTTCTACATTCTCCACTCAACTATTCCCGCATTCTCCACCCATCTATTCCTGCATTCTCCCCACTTCTATTCCAGCATTCCCCACCCATCTATTCCAGCATTCTCCTCACTGATATTCCTGTATTCTCCACCCATTTATTCCAACATTCTTCCCCGCCCTCTTGAGTCTGACCCACACCTTCTCCTCTCCTCCTAGTAACTCAACAGAAGATGCATCTCCTCAAACTACTACAACTAATTATGGGCATGAATTGCCTATCGACATCAGCAGAGTTTGGCATTCCTGTGTATCTCCTTCATCTAACCAGATTCTGACCTCGTACAAACTGAGATCTTTGATGGAGCGAGGTCCACACTGGGGGTTCTCTGTACCCTTGGCGGAGGGCTTGGTGGAGTAGGGCACAAAGCCGCCAGCACACTGACGCTCATTCAGACGGCGCTGCAGCAGCACATAAAGCACTGAGCTGTCCGGCACGGAATGGTACAGGGCCTCCAAGCGGCCGTACGTCAGGTACTCCAGGATGTTCAGGCCGTTCTCCATGAAGAGCCGTACAAACTGCGGCTTATCATTCACCAGGGCATCTGTCATGGAATCTTCCAGGTCTTCATACTAATGACATGAAGGTGATCACAGAGAACATTAAATCCAAATACACGCTTTGAGAGACTGACAGCATAATACTAGCACAGACAATAGATTCTACGCTAAAAGTAGAAAGCTAGTGCTGACAAAAATGACATGAGATAAAGTCCCAAAGTGCTGTAGAAAATTATAGCTATTTTATGAGAACCTCATATTCATTTGTTCTTTCTCCAGTTTAAAGTGTTTTAAGAAATGTTTGGTGTTTATTAGAATGGTTTTACTGTTTTCTATATCTTGTACGTTTTATGTTTTTTCTTTTTGCCATTTTATTTTGTTTTATGCTTTTTGTTATTTTGGGTTTATTTATAATTTTATTGTAAGTCAGTTTGGTCATTTTTTATTGATTATTAAGAATAAATAAGGGTCATGACCTGACTTGTCATACACAGGCAGCTCACTACTGATGCAAGTAATCCATTCCACAAATCCTTACGCAAGTCAGATTTTACGCAAGTCAGATTTACCTTCCCATACCATTCAAGACACTTTTATGGCAAAAATCATGCAAGCCAAAAATATGCTAGTAACAGGTACTACACAATACAAATAAAGGAAAAGATTGTAAGCGTAAACTTACTTACAGACGTATGTTGCCTTTTTGCATTAGCACTTCGATAAACTCTATGTATCCGTGATTCTTTTTTGCATAAATTCAGATTTACTTAGGTCAGTTTTACCTATGAGCTGCCTGTATACTAACATTACCTTTAAATAGAGGATACATAGACAGATTTATCTAATTACACCTATTCAGTATTATAGTCTCTTCTCAAATACAGAGCACTTTCCCTTTGTGTGCTTGGTGTATAAACATTACCTTCCACTGTATATCCCCGTTGAAGAGCTCACTCTTGGCAATGTCCACTCTGTTCCAGGCCACAGCCAGCTTCAGCTCCTCTGTATGTGGGCTGGCCCCGTGGGAGCCTCTGTTCTTGCGAGCTAGAGGGAACAGGAATGATAAACCTGTCACACGGCCCTTTTGCTGGCAAGCCAGCAGATTTTCAGAAAAAACCCTGAAGAAGTCCAGGTTGGCAGAGAAGGCCAGCAGATAGCCCGAAGTCCAGGGCTTCTCTTTGAAGAAGGGCCCTGCTTGGATACCTCTGACAAGGACTCTGAGCAGCACTGTATCAAAGTCATCCGGCCCGTCCTGCTCCCCATGGTACACAGTGATCAGCTCCCTGTTCTGATATATACTGAGAGCCTGGGGGAACAGAGGGTTGGAAGGGGAGCAACAGAACACAGAGTTCTCACCCTTCACTTCAAGGCTGAATGATAAACCAGATGTAATAAGATAAAAAAGCAGCAAATACAACCACATCTGAACTTCAGGACCATGACAAAGCAGTCAGGCCATGTTATCAGTCCAGCATTTTGTTTCACAGAGAAAGCAAACAGACCCTTTCAGTCAGCTTCTCCATGTTGCTCTCTTCGTCTGAGGGAAAGTGCTTCTCCACTAGATCTCCAACCTGATCCCTCAGCTCGGGACTGGCTGGCAATGCCTGCACCTCACTGGCTGCCGGGGCCAGTTTCCCGAGCATCTCACAGATAAGGTCAGCCACGCCGCCCGATCCCGCAAGGACCAACCAGAGCCCAGATTTCCGGAGGGACAGGTCTACTCTCTGAGAAACATGGAGTTACTGTTTGGCATCCACTGGGGTTCAAGCGCCCATTTCAGTCCGGCAAACCTTACCTCCAGCATGGCTGAATCCCCTCCAACCAGCATACACAGGACTGGGATCTCAATGCTTCCACTCCCTGGCAGAGGAGCAGAGACATCATTAGTTTCACAGCAAAATTTCACTTCATCTTAAAATAGCTAAGAAATGAGGCCCAGAGCACTCCTAAGGGGCTCAACAGCGAGAACAGTCATCTCTGGTGTAAGACAGATCTGTTATTTTGTTTACTTAGCTGCAGAGCAAACTGTATTTATATTCTACTTATTGACTCAGACAACATTTATTCAAAATGTTTTCATCATATATAGATGAACTTTTTAATCATATACTTTTTCTTGCATATTTTCCAAATAATTGGACAAATTGTTGTTTAATATCTAAACTGGATTAGATTTTTTGAAGTGTATAAAGACTGATCAAACATTTGAAAAAAGTATAATGTTTTCCTCTGTTGCTTCACATTTATTACTATGTTAATATTAATACATCACATTTCATACTAAGGAACATCATTACTGTAATTACAAAAAACATTAATATTAAAATAACACTCACAAATAAAGCAGAAAAATCAGTGCAACCACAGCGCTGATTGCATAAGTAGTTAGTTGTGCAATATTTAACTTTAGACACAAGGTGGCACTGTGAAACTCTAAGAGTCATTGCTGCCATGTATAACTAACAGTGTGAGTGTAGAAATTCATAATCATATATCGGGGAAACAGCATAAACATAAACACAAACCACAGGAAGAAAATTCAGTGTTGCATAATTGCTACTTAAATATTACCTAACAGTAGATTATGTGGCCTAAATTTTCCCTTTCCCCTGAAGCCTCTCACCCAAAATGCCAGTCCTCTGATGAGAGATGTGGTCCTCCAAAGAGACCCTGAAGCCAGTTTCACCCCCCCTGCGGCCCACACTTCCGTCATCCACTAGGAGGAAGGCCTCATAGTTGTGGTCCAGGCTGTGAGAGTCGTGTGACGTGTTCTGCACGTAGTATCTGGCCGGGAAGCTGCCCTGAGAGATAGCAGTGGAGATGATGGGGAAGCCCCTAAGCGGACGCAGCCACTTGCATCGAGCATCATGCCATTTGTGTGGCCAGGCACTAGGCGGCTGTGCTACCTTCGGGTTCACCAGCTGCTGCCGGTTCAGCACGAGGCCCCAGGGTGCTATGCCCAGGGCAATGACCTTGGCATGAGAGAGAGAGGGGGCAGCCGCTCTATGGTCCCTCACCGCCTCCCCAATGCACCTTGTCAGCCCCTCTCGTAATCCCCCTGTGATAATCCATCCCCCTGAGAACAACAGTGAGGGATAAAATGACAGTTCTTTTATAGTCTTCAAAAACCAACAGAAATAGACAGAATGCCTATTTATTTAAGATGGAGACAAAGAATTTGACCAGATTTCAAGATCGTTCAATAATTCGGGGCTTAAGAAGTGGCTGATTTCCTTTGTTAAAAGGAACCTGTTACGGTCTGGAGCGAGAAAAGGGAGGCCAGCATCTTAACAGCCAGAAATAGTGGCATTCGAAGTCTCCCTGGCCCTGCCAAGCTGGGCGCACAGCAGAAACCCCCACTGCGAGCTAATTTAGCCACGGCCCCCAGGAGCGACGCTGGAGCCCTGCCACCGCGCACAAGCCTTCTCATCACTCGCAGGAGGGCATTGTTTACGTGAGCGATGCTGCTAAAATCACTTCCTCTTGGTATGGCTCAATCTGCCAAGCTAAGAAGACAGCTCAACAACAGCTCGACACGCTGGAACACACAAAGCACTTGTCACGTGGGCCATATCAGTATGACACACACAGAGCCTCAGAAGGCACAGAAACAGGCAAGATGAAGGTTATGGAGTCACCTGTACTCTGTGCAACCCTCACCAGCCCCCGCCTGAGCACCTCTCGGATCCAGCTCTTCACCTTCATCCTGCCCTCTCCGCCCACCAAGGACAAGACCAGATTGGGCACTGGCAAACCCCAGTGGGCGGTCATCAGGCTGTACACAATGCTTGGGGGTGTGTCACAGGACAAGCGCAGGAACTGGGAGGGAAAGACATGGATGGAGGCGAGGCTTTAGCAAACTGGCGGCTCTCAGGCTAAGGCCACACTGTAGCTGTGCAGGAATGTATGACTATGGCTGCATGCAGTGACCGACACACCTGCATGAACAGGTCATCACACACTCGGGGTTAGTGGATCACACTCAGATGAGAACAATCTGTTACTAAAAGAAGGGAGCAGTTTTATACACTTCCCTGTAAAAAAAACAAGGCCCTGTCTCAATCAAACCTGTACCTCAAGCCCACACTATAACAAAGGAAAATAATTTGCTTTTAATTTTCAAAGGTTCTATGACTACTTCAGTGTGGTTCTATGAATGTGTTCTGTAAACATGCATGTACAGTCATGTGCCAAAGAGTACACCTGCTTTCAGTTCAGTGTTTTTACATATCAGGACATTAAAAAATAATAAAGATTATCAGTCCTTACCAGGTTTTAAAATTATTTTATTTACAAATTTTATTTAGGTGTGAAATAACATGCAACACATTCCTATATGTCATTATTTAGCAAAAATGAAGCCAAAATGGAGAAGTCGTGGTGGAAAATTAAGCACACCTCATGACTTCATAGCTTGTTGAACCACCTTTAGCAGCAATAACTTAAAGTTGTACAGGAAATGATTAGTGCATCAGCCTCTCACATTGTTGGGGAGGAATTTTGGCCCTTGTTCTTTACAACATTGCTTCAGTCCATTAAGGTTTGCGGGCATTCATTTATATACATATTCAGTTAAGGTCCTGCCAAAGCAGTGTTAAGGTTTGGACTTTCTTTGACTGGGCCATTGCAACACCTTGATTCTTTTCTTTTATAGCTATTCTGTTGTACATCTGCTGGTGTAGATGGGATCATTGTCCTGTTGCAGGACCCAGTTTCAGCCAAGTTTTATCTGTCAAACAGATGGCCTCACATTTGAGTCTGCAATACATGATCATGATCGACTCAATGACTGCAGGTGCCCAGGTCCTGTGGCTGCAAAACAAGCCCAAATTATCACCCCTCCATCATCAGGCTTGACAGTTGGTATGTTTGTGCTGATACATTGTGATTGGTTTTAACCAAATGCGGTGCTGTGCATTATGGTCAAACATCTCTACTTTGGTCTTGTGTCTCCAAAGGACATTGTTCTTGTGCTTTGTTCAAATGCAACTTTGAAAATCAAATCTGTGCAGCCATGTTCTTTTGAGAGAGAAGAGGCTTTCTCCTGGCAACCCTTCCAAATAAACCATATTTGTTCAGTCTTTTTCTATTTGTACTGTTATGAACATTAACATTCAACATGCTAGCTGAGGACTGTAGAGTTCTTGGGTTTTCTGCAATTTCTCTAAGCATTGCAGTCTGACCTTGGAATGAATTTGCTGGGACATCCACTCCTGAGAACATTGGCAAACGGCTTGAATGCCTTCCGCTTGTGAATAATCTTTCTCTGTAGAATGACGGACTTCAAATTGTTTGGAAATAGCCTTATAACCCTTCCCAGATTGATGGACAGCAGCAATTGCTTTCCTAAGATTGTTGCTGATGTCTTTCCTCCTTGGCATTGTTTTAACACACACCTAAACATTCCAAACCAATAAACCAGCAAAACTTCTGCTTTTTGAGGTGGTCACACTTGCTGATGGTCAGTTAATCAGGTGCATTTGATTAGCAGCACCTGGCTGCTACTTACCCTCGAAATTCTTATGGAAGCACTATTCATTTTTCACACACTTCTTCCACATTTTGGCTTAATTTTTATTAAACAATGGCACAGTGTAATATGTCATGTGTTGTTGTTCATCTGAGGTTGTATTTACTTAATTTTAAGACTAAATAATTTTTTATGTCCAGAACGATAAAACTTTAGAACTGAAACCTTAACTTTAGAACTGTACCTTTTTTCTCACATGACTCTACATGCACGCGTGTTTCTGAGGGGGGGTGGGGCAGCTTTGTTGAGAGCACTGAGTGAGTGAGTAGCAGGTATGCTGAAGCAGCAGATTCAAGCAAAACTCACAGGCAAATACAATTCATGGAGACTTCGCTGCTGCCATTGGCAGTTGCCTACAGCAGCTACAGCAGCTCCGATGTGTTTGTTCATTTTCTTTGTTTTTTTATGTACAGTGTTAGTATTTTTTTAAAGAATTTTTATTGCTTCCCAACATGCCACGCTCTCCCCCCAGCCATAACATGACAGAAACCATCCCTTCTTCGTGTTAGTAAAAGTCTGGTGCTACCTTCTGTTTTATTGCATATATATTATTTGCTAATCTATTATTATTATGATTATTATTATTGTCATCTTTAAATGTTTTTGTAATATTCTGTTTTTCAGGATATTCTATTATTATACTGTGTATTTTTAAATTTCTTTGCATTACATTTACTTGTTTGCACTATGCATACTGTCTTTGCACCAAATGTATGTTTGTCTCTGCTCTACATACTTGTTACTGTATGCTCTCGGGGTCAATAAAATTTATCTTAATCTTACACCTAAATGGAATCTATCTATATAGACTAGTTACACCTTTACAGGGAAGGGGTGCGCTGTACTATAGAGTGGTCTTATTGGGAAGAGGCAGGTGTACAAGCGTATGAAGGTTAGGGTTAGGGGCGGCTGGAGAGGGGTACGCACACGGCCCTGTCGCCTCCCCGCTCCGAGGAAGTCCAGCTGGCCAAAGGCGTCCGTCGGCTGCTCTGAGGAGTGCTGGCTGCTTTCCCACCGGCTCACAATGGCTGTGCTAAAGTAATCCCCCACGGCCACTGCAGTGTGTGTCTCCCGTGAGGCTCCACACTGGCAAAGGGCCCCATTGCTGCGGGAGTGAGGAAGAGACCATATGTTACTATGGGGGAGGACCACTTCCTGCTCACTAACCTTTGACCCACTGTCAGTGCCTGGAGTACTAATATTAATGTTTTTTAAAGAACAGTATCTATCCTTAACGTCATTAATTAATGGTTTCCCAAGCTGCTACCTGTATTTGGCAACACTTTATTTGAGTGGACACAAATAATGTAGTATTACGCTATTACTTATGTATTAATTAACCACAAATTAAGTGTTACTGCAAACTCATAATTTGACTCATCAACTCTTCTTTGATCTCATGTTTGTTCATCATTTATGAATTGTCACACATCTTGTATCTCAAGCAAATGCTATATTTTCATATTATATCTAATTATGTAAACCTTTATGAACTACTGAATGAACCACTGAAGGAAGTACTGTAGGAACAAATAATGAATAACACATGTAAAATACCAATTTCATGTTTGTTCATCATTAATGAATTGTAACATCATTTATCCCAGGCAGTTACTATATCTGCTAATTCTGTAAATCTTAGCGAACTACTGAAGGAACTACTGAAGAAACAAGTACTGAATAACACAAGTAAAATACCGAAGTCATTAATGAATCATGACACATCTTTCATCTTAAGTAGTAACTATATTTGCTCAGGATTTATTCATGATTTGTACTTAGTTACTACTAAGTACTGTATTTGTGTCCCCTCAAGTAAAGTGTTGCCCTGTATTATTTATCTCCTGGAGGTGTCAATAATTTATCTAATGGCTGTATATTTCCATTTAACTCAAGTTAATAATGGCCTCAAAAGATTATCTGCCCATATTGGTGTTAAGGACTGACATTGCCTTTAATTATTCCGAGAAACCGTTCTAATATGATATGATGTGTGAAGCTTGTATCTTATTTTTTAATGGCCAAATTTCTCAGCTCTGTTTATATCTGTTTTGGGGAAAGACAGAAGATCAAGGCCTTGTGATGTATTAATTACTTTAGATTTTGATAAACTGACTGCGCTGTTCGTGTATTTTGAAAGTTTTAATAATTTAACCAGCTAAAATTCACTTAGATTTTTTTTCTAAGAAAAAAAAGTTTTTGAAAATATGAGATGCAGTTTTTCAAATGGTGTGTATGTTTAATCCAAGAGTTAATGCCAATTCTTTTCTTAACAGTAAAAGTGATTTTGTCAGTATAATCATTATTTTCTGTTTTTTTTCCACCAAAAAACTTTTGCAAAATTCCAGAGTTATGATGTTAATTTTTACTTGATAATTAATTCAGCTTACTATTTAATCTCTGAAACTGAAGCTAACAGTGAAAAAATATGGCTTTTACTGAGTCTTTATCCTGCATGCTAAACTATAGATTGAAATCTATTCAAACTATACAAATTATGAACAGTGTGGGTTACATTACAAAAGCTTATTAGCTAAGCAGTGTATCTTACCTGACATTAGGATAGTAGATAGATAGGAAGTTAAAAATTTGCTTGCTTGTTTGCAAATCATGAGACAATACCAACACAGATAAACGCAAAACATCTCCACACACAAATAGCTGAGGATAAATTTGAATTTCTGTTGACTCTGTCTGTTGAATTTAGCTAAAATAAAGCCTTTGCCAGAAACACCTCAAAGATAGTGCATAGCTATAGAATTACTTGGGCATCAATTGAAAATATTTTAAGCCACACTAAGCGAAACACTAATTTGATTGCTGATTGATTTACTAAATAAGCAAATACAGTTACCATATTTCATTAGCACATAGATATGGCACATCTGGAAAGGCAACAAGGCCTCTTTGACCGACCTATAACAAGACAGAGAATGCAGGAGATGAACTTAGTGTGTCACCTTGCAGCTGCAGTGATCAGCACGAGGTTCTGTGGTCGACCATTGTGTGAAATAACTGTGAATGACCTTAGCCAAAGTGCTGCCGGGCATTTCACATGTAACCAGCGGATACACAATGTGTAGCGGCCAGTGACTTGGGCATTCATACTGCAGCGTTATTGGGTTTGTCCTTAATGACTAACAAGTAATAACTAGCTACATGTCTAGAGTGCTGCCTCTAACTCAGGGTTGGTGTCATGGGGGATATTCATCCCCCCAAATGAGCCATTGACCACCCCCCCCCCCAATTTTAGTAAGTTTCATTTTAGTTTTTTAATATATATTCAAACTAAAACAAATAAACCTGGTGTCCAGCCCTCCCACCCCCCTGATCAACTTTTATGGTCACCACCCCAGAAAGGATGACAAAAAACTAACTTTTTTGGCAAGATCAGTTTAGTTCAAAATAAATTTGATAATAAACTGTAACGTAAATAATCATATGTCTCATGGTCTCAAATATACTCTTTTAATCTCTTAAAAAAACAGAACCTCTACAATATCTTACATCATTATTTCATTGAAGCTTAAATGATGGTTTGCACTGCAAGAACTTGAAAATAAGTGTGTGGAAATGCATAGCATTTCTGAATATTTAATTTTAAAATAAAAGTGAAATCAATTACCTTGTTTCATGTTGTTTAAATGTTAAAAATGAAGCTTAAACCCTCCATTCTCCATATTGTAGATGTACCCAATCAGATTCCAGTAAATATTCTCGGTGAGTATACCAATACGAGTAGGTAGTCATATGAGGCAATTAACAACTTCAGCTTGAGGTACAGAATAGCGCGTTAATACAACATAAATAAAAATACATCTACTTGAGCTCCCAGAAGTTCTTGAACTGGGATAAAAAATAAAAAAGAACATGTAGTCACCACTGATATTACAGTAACACACTGTTCTTTAAACACCATATAAACACAAAAATTCATGTGTTCTTACATTTTCATTGTTTTCATCCTGTACTTGCAAAGAAACAACACTGTCCAGAACACACTCCTTTTAATGATAATATTAATTAACATATCAGGCAGGCTCACCCACAGAGGTCAAAGGTCAAAGAGGGGACTGTAAACTTCCAAAGAGAAGGAAGTCAATGATTCCTTAACATCTGTCATCACAGTACATAAGCTGGACTAATAATGAAGGCAGCCACAAATACTGTACCTAAATGAATCTTCTACAAAGGTTGTACACACTCTCTTCTTGATGATTTTTGGAATCCAGCTCTGAAATGGATAAACTGTCAATTGCTGGCATGGTTCTGCAAACACAATATATAACACCTATCATCTAACTGCTTCTCATGGTGAAGGAAATGGGGGGGGATGAGGGGACTAGACTTAGGTACACTCTGGATGGCATGCCAGTCCATCACAGGGCACATACACCATACATGCACACACTCTGCAAGCATCTCCTTGGATTAAAAAAAAGTGGAATTAGAGAGTGAGAAATAGAACTCACACATTTCTAGAACCTGGAGAATTTGAGGTAATTGACCAAAATGATTACAGTTAATTTGTAACAGAATTTAGAGACACAGCAATTAAATACCAGAGGTGGAAGTGAAGAAGTTTTTCTGTGCCATAACATAGCTGTTCCAAACTCATAGCTCCATAAAATGCACATCTTTAATATATGCTATTTATAGGTTTTTTTATGGATCGGAGTATACAGAATATCTGTACCTTTTCCATAATGCCCCTCGATTAGTACTTGGTTCACATGTTAGATTCAGTATTGAGTTGGATGGACGGACAGTGGAAAGAATTAGCATTAGGAACACATGGATCGCCCCTAATTGTAATAGTTGCTGGCTATGGGACTATGCTGCTATTTCATTGAAGCAGAAAAAAGTCCAGCGAGATAAATGGGAAGAAATTATAGGCGTTTTTGGCAGAGAAATGGATGGAGATGAGTGGTAACTCTCAGAATTGCCCTTCAGAGTATAGCAGCTGGGCGAACAGAACAAGCGAAGAAAATGCAGCAATATCTAATTCATTTTACGCAAGGGCAAGAACAAAATGCGTTTTCTTCATAGCTTTGCTATAAGCCAGTTACGACTTTTCTCCAGATTTCCCTGTAAGCTTCTGTACACCTCAACCCCCAAACTATGCTGCACCATTCTTACTGGCCTAAGGTGCGAACGGAGACGCCCATACTATCGTGTCCTTACAGATTGTTTCCCCCTTCCCCCCCGATCTTAAACACACCCCCTACTTATATTACCGGAAAAACGAACACAAACACGACTGAATTTTATACTGTTTTAAAATATTGGCTGGATTCACACTGAAATGGTCAATTTGGAGCTCAACCAAGAAAGGAATGGCATGAACTGACATTTAAAGATAAAAGAATTTATCTTGTACAAAACTCGTTGTCATTCCAACTTAAAATGCAGCAAGATAACAACAAGCGTTAGTAAACACCTAGCAGAATACCAAGAAATTCATCGACGAGAAATATGAAAGGAAAAATAGCGCGTTTAAAAATCCGGATATCCAAGTTTCCATAACTGTATTAGTTTGCCCTGCTTCTGACGGGAAGTAGCCACATACTTGGACACTTAACGCCATTTAAACCATACCTGCATATAACTATTCAAATAATCACGACGTTTTCCATATGTTTTCTTTCTTTCAAGAACATAGGAAAGTTCAAAGAATCAAAGTAAAAGAAAGTCCAGAAGCAGCGCCTTCAGTGCGATACCTGATCTTTATCCGTCCCTGTCGCCACACGCTTCCCTCCGCCCTCGTCTTTCTTCGTCTCTCTCATATTTCCTCGGACTGTATGCAGGCCAGTGTTGGTAAGTGTGAATGTGTCCTTCTCGGTGAAACTACTAAACACTCCGTTAACTGTTGTTCTGCAGTAAATATAGCCGAAGTCTGTTAGTGGCCTTATGCGAAGTGCAATTGCCGGTGTAGAGAATGTGAAAGCGCTGGTGAGGGTGTGGTTTGACGAGGGCAGGTAGGAAGAGGGAATCAAACAGGGACGAAAAATATGAAACTTTCACTGTCAAATAGACCAGATACAAAACTATGACAGAACTTATTTCTAAGCATGACACTGAGAAAGACAAATGAGTATATTTTATTTTAAATAAATTTAACTTCTATGAACATTGTTTGTTAACATAATCTCTATATACAAATTAGTAACCTACATGTCAAATGTAGTGTATTTGATCTCAAATTTTCCACACAGAAAGGTCCACAGTTTTAATATTTATAGTAATTAAACTTCTAGGCTATATATACACATCAGCTGTGCAAGTGAGACCAGTCAGTTGAACAGTTTATAGGTAAATGCCGATGTCTGTATCTCTCCTTTTGGGGTTTTTGCACATGCAGTCTGCCATCCTCCTCCTGCTTCCCTTGCTTCCTTCTTATTCCTCTCTGTCTCTATAGCAACCCACACAGATCTGTGGAACATTCACTTTGCCACCTATCTCCCATAGCCCTGGGGGTCGTTGGCCTTGCGGGACTCGTCCTTGCCGCTTGTTTTGCCCATCCGATACAGTGTGTTGGCCAGGATGTGGACCTGGCAGGTTCCAAGGTGACAGCCACTCCGGAAAGCCCGTCTTAGACGGGTCCTGGACTCAGCGCTGAGAGACAGAATAGATTGAGAGCGGAACAGGACAACAGCTCAGGATAAAACCCAAAGCAACATACATTGTTTACCAAGAATTCATGGAAGTAACAAAAGCGTTCAGTAATTCATATGTACTGCCCAGATAGGCCTATCACAACCCTAGAATGAACCCTGCAAGCATAATACAAGGTCAGTAAGTGCTGCGTTTGTTTTGTGTAAGTCTGTATGAAGCACCTGTTGGTTTGTTGTACAGGGTCTTGTAAGCCAACTTGCTGGATGTCTCTCTTCAGAATTTTCTCTTCCCTCTTGATGGTTAATATCTCCAGTAAAGGCAAGAATGTCTGTGATACGTTGCTGGATACAAAACTAAGAAAGGGTATCATTATTTTTAATATTTTTGTTATATATTTATATATTTAAATCTTTGTCTAAAAGTTTGTATTGTTCTGAGTGTTAAACAGCAAAATTGGAGATGAGGTGTGGATATTGTTTTTGTTTGTGTGCAACAGGGCCAGTGTAAATGTGTGTATGTGACTGAGTGTATATGTGTGTGTGTGTGTGTGTGTGTGTGTGTGTATATATATGTGAGAGTATCTGTATGTGTGTGACTGTATCTATGTGTGTCATCCAGGTACACATTACATTGTGGGTAACAAATGTCCCCATGATGTGATAAAAACTTGTTATTTTCAGTCCTCACAAGGATAAATTCAATTGTATAAAAAGTGTAACCAAAAAACTAAAAATACCAAATGACTTGAATTTTCATTGGTTGCTTATGGTTAAGGTGAGGGCTGAGTTGGGGTTAAGGTTGTTATTGTTGGGATTAAGGTTTCGACCATATAAATTAATGGACAGTCCCCACAAAGATATGAGTACAGGCCTCTTTGTGTGAGTTTGTGTGTATGAGTGTATGTGTCTGAGTCCATCTGTGATCTATGTGTGTGTGTGTGTGTGTGTGTGTGTGGGTTTGCATGCATCACATTTGGGGACCAAAACCACTTCTTCAGGTCCCCATTTGGATAACCTCAATTTTATAAAAATAATTTGAATGAAATCAAAAAATTGTGCCAAAAAAGTGCCAAAAGTCTTGTATTTTGGTTGGTTGCTTATAGTTAAGGTTAGGGCTGGGTAGGGGTTAAGGGTGTCATGATTGGGATTAGGGTTTTTCTCATAGAAATGAATGGACGGTCCCCATTTAGATAGGTAGACCAACTTGTGTGTGTGTCTGTGTGTGTGTGCGTGTGTGTGTGTGTGTGTGTGAGTGAGTGAGTGAGTGAGTGAGTGTGTGTGCATTATTCACATACACACACTCATTCGGTTTGGCGTACCTGTGAGGGGCGGGGCTGAGAGGTGAGGCTGTCAGAAGTGGTAACCTGAGGCTCAGCAGGAAGAGCAGCGTCGCGCCTGTGGGGTGCATACTGACGAGACGGCGCAGGTGAGGGGCGGCACACAGCTCACGGGACGGCACAGGGAAGGGACAGCAGAGGGTAGAGCCAGCACATACCTCACAGGGCAACACAGGGGAGGGATAGCAGAGGGGTGAGCCAGCACATGGCTCATGAGACAGCACAGGTGAGGGGTGGCACATAGCTCATGGGGCGAAACAGGGGAGGGACAGCAGAGGGGAGAGCCAGCACACAGCTCACGGGGCGACACAGGGGAGGGACAGCAGAGGGGAGAGCCAACTCACAGCTCAGCAGCTAATTGGTTTGTTAGTAGATGCTGCAGTTATCAGACCTGTTGGCCTGCTATCAAAACTATTGATGCAATATGAAGTTCCAGTATAATTAAATTTAATAGTAAATAATTACTAAATAGTTAATTAACGATTGACAGAACAACGGTATACATACTCATGCATGCAAATAAACATATAATAAAAATTAAATGATATCAGAAGATATATAACATTTAGCATAAATTGTTTTTTTGTGTAATGGTGAAATTGTTAACTTACCCTTTAATAAAAAAGAATTGCTCTACCCTTGCTGTGTTAAGTTTGTCTTTTGATTCCCCTTCTTTCTGGGTCTGTCCGTTTCCCGCTTCACTCCTCTCTCAGTCCTCTTATAAGATGAACTGAAGGTGGGAGGGAGGGCTCTATGTCTAAGAATGGCTTTTTCCTCTGCCCTTCCTTGTTCTTTGACTCAACAATCACTATCAATGACCCAATATATTGCTAGCATTTATTTATCAATTCAGTTTTAAACTCCTCCTCTTCTTGCTGTATTGTACCCCTAAAATTCTAAACGATTTTTTTGGACTAGGTTTCAAACCCTTAAGCTTTGTATCAGGTTTACTTTCTTAAATGACGTAGCTCAGCCTCTGTCATCATTCTTCTTGCCGCCTGCCTTTCTGCATTTTTTTTTTCCGGGAGGGATTGTTTCACTGAAGATTGTTTCATTTCCATCACCTGCAGGAAATATCGGCCAAAAATAACTCTGCTGTGAACATCACAATCTACTCCCTCAGTGACCCTCACTCTGTTACCGTTTTTCTTTCAGCCGCTTGTACCTGTGAATGACACAGACACTCAGTGTGCTGAGTTAGGGCTCTGTTTCCAAGAATTCTTCACCAAAAACTGCAGTCTGACAGGAGGTTGGTTTGGTCCTAAGCATGTTAAGATGCTAGATTTGGTTATACTAAAACTTGGACAGTGCTGGAAAACATTATACTTCATATTACCTAACACCCTTCCAACAGACCAGGGAGAAACAAGATTGTTGGGCTGTTTTCTTTTCTCACCATGGCCCGGTTCCCATCTTTCTTGCCCTTTTAGTTTCCTCCCTGAATCCATTGTGCACTTTTCCTGCAAGAAACATCTGGAGGTGTTTGTCCATCAACAGCATTTTGACTCACTACGCTCAGAAATACATGTACACAATCAAGTGCCTACGGCAGTCAAAACGTCTGCCAAAAAGCAAGGTGCATGGACCTAAAGCCCCGTTGTAAACTGAATAAAATACACATAAAAAATATCAAACCGGAGATGGGATCCTGATTTAGTAGAGTTCTATAATTTAACTGGGTTAGACTGAAACACTCTTTTTTGCATCAGTCAATGCTAAAATTATATATGGAATTTAATCCTAGGTGAAATGTTTGTCTAATTAGTGATGAGAATGCTCTGTTAAATGAATCTTTGTCTCTGTACTGAGTTGTATTTTCTGTGATGTTGCAGATGGAACTGCTGTGATGCAAAAAAATGTGAGACCTGACAATAAAGTAATACCATCATCATCCTCATAACAGACGATCTTGAAAGATTGTGCTTGGTGTTTTCACTCTTTTCCAAGTAGAAGATAGCAGAAAATGTATATTTTCCTTTGTTCTCATTAATTCATTTTGATAATTCATGCATGCATATGTATTAAGTGCCCGCTATTGTTGGTAGAGGCAAGAAATTATTTTAAGTGATTTATAGGCAATATTTTAGGTCACCTATTATGACCCCACATGGATTTTGAGTGAAAGGTAGAGTGGATGTCGCATTAAAATTGCAGCTGGTCTTGATCAGCAGATGTGCATCCACCTCATTTTATAGCTTCCACCTCAATATTTCTCAAGGTCCAAAGACTAATTGACGTCATTCAAAGATAAGCCAAAACCTGGAGATGTATGCAACACAATAGACACTTCAGCTCTCCTGAGGACAAAACTGATTATACCCTAACTACAAAAAAAAAATAATGTGTTTAATCCCATAG
This sequence comes from Hyperopisus bebe, assembly GCA_026777045.1. Lineage (NCBI taxonomy): Eukaryota > Metazoa > Chordata > Actinopteri > Osteoglossiformes > Mormyridae > Hyperopisus > Hyperopisus bebe. The sequence continues at coordinate 33,376,109 of JAODJW010000094.1, forward strand.
TATATAAAGTAGTTTTTACCACTTACTGGTTTCTACTCCTCAATCATTTTTCAACACTATCAATTTTTATTAAAAAACAAAAATAGGTTCATAGCTTTCTAATAATTTTAATATGCAGTTTTCAAAATGTGCTTTGATTAATGTCATTGTCTTGTCTTTTTACTTTTTTTGCATCATCCGTGAAAAGGAAATACGGAATGCAGAAGTTCTTTGTTACAGTGTCCAATTAGTGATAATAATAATCCATCTATCTCACTGTACTGCTTTATTGTTGCTATTGTTGCTGCTGCTGTTGTTATTATTATAAATGACCTTTTCAGGTTAATGAGACCTGAAATATATATACCTGATACATAATACACAATAACACTCTTAAGAGTCAATGCCTCTGTGCATTCTCTTGCCCCAAACATATTTTTCCAATCGCTCCTGAACCAGACATCCTGTTTTTTTCATCACCATTTAATGCCAACAAGTGTAAAGGTTATTTTTTTGTTTAGTTTGCCCACTGGGTACAAGTCTGAGTATCCTGTCAGGAAGTAGTTCTAATCACCTGTGTACTGACTCTCTCCTGCAGAGACTGATGGGTCTGTCAGCCGAGTGCAGGTCCAACACACCGAAGTGTGGTGCTTAAGATGGCCACTCTTAGGCTGGTGTCAGGAGGAGAGTTTTATGGTACAATTTTCTCACAATTCTTTTGATTTATGACCCCACTTTGATCTTAAGACAAAGGATGATGCTTTACTTGAAATTCTGACTGTTCATTTGTGTTATTTCTAGTTGTCCCGCCGGTTTCCACAGGGAACTGTCTGGAAGCAGTTTTGTCAAAGCATTGGATATCCGGACAATGAGGGGATCCGTTCCTTTTTTCCACCTCCCAAGGCCTTCCCTATTATTGGGGTCAATTTCCTTCGGTGCAATGTGGACTCAACAGGATTCTGTGAATGTCAGAATAAAACAGCAGACCAGCATAATATAGTGTACGTGCTACACCACAGGACTGCCTCCTTAGTCTTTATGAAACTGTGCTTATATTGTACTTAAAATGTATAATAATATAATAATCTGACAACCATGAGCCGGGGTCAAGACAAGGGGGTAGGTTTGATTTCAGCATTGCTGGGGACCAGATCAGCCCGACCCTCCCGCCCCCATAAACACACATGGTACTACCACAATGTTGGTGGAATCATGTCCTTACCATCCTTGCCCAAATCCACGCCCTTGGGTTAAGACAAAAGCATAAGAGGAAAAAGGATACATAAGGATACCTAAGTGCTATTTAATGAGACAACAATGCTTCGTAAAACATTTCAGTCTGCAGGTCTTCATATAAAGCCAATAAAAATACAGTTCAAAGAAATAACCCATTTTGTATGGTATGGCACGGGACTATAATGACAAAATGGAGAACAAGTCATGTCCCCCCCATTCTATACAGCCTTTTTAAAGTCTCACATTCAGCTCACACAGTGGTTAATTAATTTTAAATTCTCACATATTACTATTATACAATGTTTTTCACAAAACAACATTCATTTCTGTTGATAATTAAACCACTGTAGTTATGTGCAATTAAAACTTGTGTTGTAAAGTACCGGTAACTATAGTTTCTTTCTTAGCTATGTAGCATTTCTTTATGTGTGTATTATTGTGTAATATGCTTATTAATTTTATCAGAATTATGACAGGAACAAGAAGACGAAAAAAGAATGGTGTATATGAATGCTTTTCTTATATTAGCTGCTTAGCAGTTGGAATGATGCACATATTTTTAAACCCACCTATACTGTACATACGATTTACATTGCTGTTTCATTTTGAAAGATCTCTTCTAAACTTTGCTGTGCCTTAAGCCCATAATTCTGATTAGAAAACAAAACGATTCTCACATGAAGTTTTTTTTAATATATATAATTGGTGCCTTAAATATTTCCCTATTCTTAAGACTTTATGCAAATATCAAATAAAGTGTTACAGTGTTTCCTATAGCACCAGGTTTTTCATACAGTTAGCTGGATTGTTTATGGTTCATGCCCCGCGAATAACAATGTAAGACTAAAATTAAATGATGAATTCAGTTCATTTTATCTCATATAATTTCACGGCACTTTCGCATTTTTGAATTAGTTGTATATAAATGTTATTAATTGATGCTTATTCTGCATGAGGCTTGGCGTGAATTGCTTTTTTGCCTGGTGGAAAGAAGACAGGATATGACAATGCCAAGGAGAGGCTTAGATGGCAGCACCAAAATGGAGGCCGTTCAGTGCTGAGGAATCCAGGACAAGGGCAGGAAAGTAGATTGTGAGGAGGTGGGGCGGGGGCACTGTAAAAAAAGCAGGCAGATCTGCTAGGGAAGTGGAGGGACAGGGAGCGAGAGGGGCTTAGAGGTAAAGGGCAGAAAGAGGGGGGCAGAGAAAAATGCAGCATTCCCTTGGAGGGTACCAGTCTGGGTTTGGGCTGGGCTATTGTAAGACATGGCAGAAGGCTTGAGGGTCGTACAGCTGCTGTCAGTAGGCTGAGATACTGGCATGGATTTTTGGGCTTACATGAGGCCTACAGGGAAAGTGTGTGCATGGCAAAGGGGTGTGACTTGCGAAGAAGGAGCTTTCAGTTTTTCAGGTGCACTTTCACTCAGTTTTTCATTAGAGCTCTCTGAAGATATGAGTGCAGAGGGGACCAGGCAGAAATAGAGATGTTTGGTTACTAGCTAACAAATGATAGGAGGTGAGAGAGTGTACTGCAACAGCTTTGGCAAGGTTGTGGGTTTTACTTCGTCCCATAGCTAGCAGAGTAGTCATATCAATGTTGTGTCCTACATCAAGGCCTACAATCCCCAACTGCTCTAAAGGTGATGTATGCTAGCTGACCCTGGGTACTTTTCACCCCGTAACGCTCTCTATGACAGACACAGAAAGACACACACATACACACACACACACACACACGTTGTGTTTGTCTTTGTGGGGACTTTCCATTCATTTCTATAGGCATAACCCTAATCCCAACAGTGACAGCCTTAACCCCTATGCAGTTCAAACCTTAACCATACGTAACCAAAGAAAATGCAAGACTTTTTGGCATTCTTAGTTTTTGATTGCAGTCACAGATGTTTATAAAATTGAGTTTCCCCTTGAAGGGACCAAGAAAATGTCCCCACACACTCAAAACAACAGGTTTTATCACATTGTGAGGGACATTTTCCCCTCAGAGTGTAATATCTAGATGGCCGTGTGTGTGTGGGCTTTGTATATATTACATTGTGGGAACCAAATGTCCCTACAATGTGATAAATTTAGACTAATAATGGTTTTTACCATTTTATGTGCTTATTTTTATATTTTTATTATTTACATCTTTATTTTTCTTAAAAAAATGTGACTGCAATCAAAAAACTAAAAATTCTGCAATTAGCAAAACTTTGTTTGGTTACTTATGGTTAAGGTTAGGGCTGGGTAGGGGTTAAGGTTGTCACTGTTGGGATTAGGGATTTGCCCATAAAAATGAATGGACAGTCCCCATAAAGATATGAATACAAACATGTGTGTGTGAGAGTGTGTGTCTGTCTGTCTGTCTGTCTGTCTGTCTGTCTGTCTGTCAAGAAGAGCAATATGGGGTGAAAACTATCCAGTTTCCCAACTGGGATAAATAAAGTACTGCTACTGCTGCATTTTATTTTTACTGCCACATATCTAAAGAAAAAGCTCAGAATTTAAGATAAAGTGTCAAGGTGTTAAAGGGGAAAAGCACCATGATGGATTCTACAGCCACTGCTGCACTGACACCCCACTTACGCTTGTTAAGACTTCATTAGCCCAACAGCCCATCATACCCTGTGGGTGACCCTTCTGGTGGAGCCATACAATCTTTGGTTAGAGAATGGTAGGAGCAAATCATGGGAGAAAAAAGTTCAGTTCAATAAAAGACTTCAGCGATTCTCTTTCATCAGATTAGGAGTTTTCCTTGACTTGAAAACTAGGCCTTAGGTTAGATTTGGGAATAGAAGGGAAAAATAACAAAATAACTGAGGAATAGGCTAATTCCTGTGAATCTTCTTGGAGCAATAACATATCTTGATGATTTTATTATTATAACCATTTGCATAAAAATGATCATTATGAGATTCACCTGCTAGATAAGCGCAATAATGCTTACATACAAATGAAAGAGTTGATGACAAGGCAGTGGAAAATGACACATCCTCAAACAGGAGAATGACATAAACACTAATCCATTTGGACTTTTTTGCAAGCATTTATTCTCTTGATAGCAACTAAGCATAAACCATCCTCTGTCTTTATATCACAATATACAGTGGTACCTCAGTTCTCAAACTCATTAGAACTGGAATTTCTTCAAAGTCGAACCAACCAGTTCGAAAAAAAATTACCTAGAACTCGATCTGAATCTCAGAAGTCAAACCGTGAACGTCGACCGAAGATACGCACGGGGAAATCAGTCACGCAGCACGTCTCTCAGCGGAAATATAGGGTAACGTTTCAGTCTCAGCCTGGCATTCGCTGTGATAGCATGGTGCATGTTTACACTACCTGAATACATATATTTAGAAAGTAAAAATACATTTAGACAATGATAGATAGTAACAGTAACAGTAATTATTATTATATAATAAAATAGATTTAAAAATAAAGATATATTATTAATTATTTTAATATTAATAATAAACCATTAATACATTCAGAGGCGGAGCCAGACATTTTATACACCCGGGGCTTAGCCCCAAAGGGTAGTATGCATGTGGGATTGGGGGGGGGGGGTTAGAAATGACTGAAAAACATGCTGTGAAGTTTAAGATTTATTAGGTTGTGTTTTGAGCTTTGTTTGAAAAATAACAACTTTATATAAGAAAAAAAATATATATATATCACATATGCAGGACACCTTACACTAGTTTTTTAATTAAGCAAAATCATGGCTGTATCTAGGCACGGGGCCTAAACCCCAATTCAACCAGACCCAGAACTGATCCGGAATTAAAACAGGACAACAACAGCTCAAAATCAGGACTACTTTAGGACTTAACCAAGACAGATTGCCACCAATTTACTCAAATGGACTCTACTAACCTATC
>JAODJW010000094.1:33381303-33393298 GCA_026777045.1 Hyperopisus bebe
ACATTTACCTGAGTTTTTTCTTTGAAAGAAGCCCCTTATGTCCATTGTTGTGTACATCAGTACATAACTGAAACCGAGTGCTTTATTTAGCCGTGGAGGGTAACAACTGAAAATATGAAATAAACACACATGTAAGCTAAGATTCTCTAAAAAACAGCATTGTTGTTCGGCTTTTCATTTCGCCATTTGTTGATTCACTCGAAGAGCACATAACGTAATATGGGTCAACTGATCAGTTTGATATCAATCTTTTGTGATACACCGTCATATTTACATTATTTGTACAGCACGAATGATTTGCTTTGGTACCTAGTCAAACTTAAGCTCTCCTCTGTCTGACTGTCTGCACTTCTCCTACAGCAAATTCCCAGGCAGCAGCTTCTCCCCCCTCGCTCACACGCGTAAACGCTGTGCTCAGTCGCCTAGTGCCTGAGCTCGGATCATACCAAAATTAGAGGGAATTTACGACTGTGCGCTATGTGCTTCGAAGACGGCGCAGACGGCAGGGTATCGGGGAATACGGGGTTTAATTACAGGTAAGGCAGGCAAAACGCAGACGGACAATACAATGACCGGATTGGGGAAACAAACTGAAAGGCGGACTATATACAGAGGACTGATGACAACAACCAGAAACAGCTGATCACACGGGGATTCCACACGGGGTTAACGATGGGGCGTGGCACACGGAAGGAGCGGAAGGGCAGGACACATTGTTTTGTTTAACTTTACACATTGTTTGGATACATTTATTTTCTTACTTTACAAATTGAAAAAACATATTTAGGTGTAATTTTTGGAACTAATTAATTGGTTTTCCATTATTTCTTATGCGGAAAATTCGATCGCAACTCGAACTTTTCAGGATTCGATCCGGAGTTCTGAACGGATTAAATTCGAGTTCTGAGGTACCACTGTAATTATCTATGTATGCCTGAGGTTTGCAGTCCAACAACCGGAGATTAACTTCCAAGATAAAAAGATAAAAGTATAATTGCCGATCCTCTTGACCAGGCATGGAAGTGTTGGACCTTTGTAGAATTAACAGTAGGAGGAAAAATTAAAATAATAACAAGTTATGGAGATGAAAACACCAGCTAAATATTCCACGAATGAAAATATTAAAAGAAAATAATAGAAGTGAATTTGCAGTTCTGGTGTGAGGGGTGCAGGCAGTACACCATGCAGAGGAAGTCAGAATGAGATGACTCGTGACTGGAACATGCAGATGCCTCATAATGAACTTGTCATTCCCAGTGAAGCAGTGCAAGATTATTTAATATTTTCAGTGTTACCCATTACTTTACCTCAAAATAGAGAATATTTACAGGCCTCTGATTCTATCGTATTAACTCCAACAAGAGCTGAAACACACAGGCCATGAATTATAAATGAGTACAAGAATTTATCCATCTTTTAATGGGCATTAAAATTTAACTAGACACAAGTTTTTAAAATCCTAGCCCAGGGACTCCTTGGATAGCATAGGTCTCATTTTCCGCTATTCTTAATAATTCACGGTTAGCGGAATTCCTGGATGGATTATTATTTTGACATCAGTATCATTTTTGCAAGCTTGACTTATTTTTGATATTTTCTTGGTGCAAAAAATGGAAGAACTGTGTTAAATTATTTATTTTGTAATGATTAAACCGTTTTAAATACTACCTATTATAGCTTAGTTTGAAGGCAACGCAAATTTGGTATATTTATATTATATGTTTTAATAAGAAATATAGTTAACTCTTTATTATTGTAAATTTGTGCTCATTTTAAGGCATGATGAAACAAGTAGTTGAAGAGGGATGGTCCTAAATTGCTTTGTATATGCTGATTTTATGGTATGTCACTGATGCACTTGGTCAAAATTCAATAATTCAGACATGGTTCCTTTGTTCCAAATTTAAGTGGTGTAGTACACAAAAGGCTGCAATTACAGTTTTAATTTAATATGTAAAGAATAATGACAATTGTCAGTGAGTGACTAACGACACAAGTTGTGTTGAATTTGAAACTGTAGCATTAGAGGCGCCTAGGTTTTAGTTCTACCACACGAGGGAGCCAGAGACAGTAGGACCTGTGTAGAGCCGCACAATACCACATCGATGTAGAATATAGAAACGAATATAAAGAGGTAAGGAGCATGCATTGATTATAGAATATAGTAGTAATAACAAAAAAATTGAATTGAAAAAGATGTATGGTTTTATATTTGTTGTCAAAGAAAAGCAGGTTTCTGACGAGTTTCTCATGGGATTGGGTGTCTCTCCTCGTATGCTGTTTCTTCTTGTAGGCCTAATGCTATTATTTACTCAGTTGACCTTTGTTTAATTTTCAATAAATAGGCATGAGGCTTTAATGTGGTTAGCTATTTTCTAGGGGGAAATGTAGTTTTTGTATAGATGATCTCTAAATTGCTAGTAACGTATGATTAAAGATTTACATTATTTTACGTTAAAGCAACAGTTCATTCAATGTTAACGCATTAGCTATAGTTAAACTTTCCAACAGTTATATTTAAAAATGCGAGCGAGATCTTAAAGAGTATTAACCAGCAGATGCTCAAAAAAAACTATGACGAACACAGAATAGGCAGGGGAGGATTAGATTGGAGCAGGTCAATCATAACGTAAATTACTGCACTTCAGGATTAGATTGGGCCAGAGCGCAGCACTCGGCACAAGTCAGCAGCTAGAGCAGAGTGCAGTACATGCGAGCGCACACAAAAAAAAAAAGGAACTGAAACAGCGATAGTAAGAGTGCTGAACTGCTGGATATAATCAGTCACAAAAATAGGAGTCACCAAAAAGAGGCCTAGGAAGAACGGGGTAAGAGGAGAATAAATCAATGAATGAGCAAATGAACGAACGAATGAATGAATGAATGAATGAATGAAAGAATGAAACAGAAAAATACCAAACAGGATCATAACACTTAATTTGATTTCACAGCGTAACTCTATGCATATGGTTCAATTTAATTTATCGTCAAAATCGTACTGTAGAAGCTTATACATTCTCATAACTCATATATTGCAGATATATTTACCCAGCCTGACAGTGAAGTTACAGTCAGCATCATTTAAAATAGATCTGTGTGTTTTAATTGTAATATTGGTCTTATTCCTTGGTAGAGTTTGTCATGGACCTAGAAGACGTGGAGAGGATTATTCACAGTATTAAGCAAGGTGATCAGGACGCCATCCTGGCGCAGCTCCAGAAATATAACGACGAGGTACTCGGCCTCCAGCCCCGTGACCGTGTGTTCAGGCCCGCACCGCACACTGTAGCGGCGTGGTGCGTACATTATCCGGCAGCACATTCTATATCTAGTGAACTCCTTCTCTCTTTCCAATTTTATCTTATTTATTTTTTTGCCCAGTATTCCCTGTGCTTTTTCTTCAACGCAGAAGAGAGAGAGAAAAGGAAGGTGAGGACAAAATTAAAGAAAGCACGACTGAGCTGAACGTATTGCTTTACTGTTACACCATCCTGCAGAGCCCAGAAGACTGGCAGTGCCAGCAGCCAAACATGCTTAGGGAAACGATGTGAGATACTCCTCCTTATCTACATTAAGAAACACATAGACAAATGCATTACACACCAGGCTGCACACCCTCATTTGTGCTTGCGTGTGTGTATAGTGATTGGGGTCCTTTAAGACGCGTAACTGGTTTGCTTCTCAGCTTCAGTAGCAGCAGCGTTGATTCACTGTGCGTAGCTGCTGACGCCCTGCACATTCTACCTTTACTACACAGTTTATGAAGCGAGCTCCTCTCCCATCCCCCTCCGCGCGGCTCCAAGATTAGTGGCTCTGCTGTATCAGTTGCCCCTGATACGCCATTCTCACTGCTAGGGGTTTAGACTTTGGATTAATTATACAATTAGCATAATGCTTCCTTAGCCACCTTCACTTACTTTGCCCTGGCTCTGTCCTGTCACATTGTATCTGATATATCTAATATGATTTTCAGTTTCTTAATTTTTTTCACACGAAATTTCAATGTATTTTATTTTCCCTGTTGCTGTCGTCCATCTTGTAATAATTCACGGACTAAACAGCAACGTGAACTGGAGGAGGTAACCGCAACCACACTATTCACATAACAGTTTCATGATAGCACGATAATGGCATTATATGGTGGTACACTCCATCATTCTATCAGTCTTCCATAGTGACCGGTTGTTGTCATGACAACACAGCTCGATTCTAATGCAATTTTATTGCCAATTCTACTACAATGGAGTTTGGTGGTGTAAATTATTGCAGCATGAGCTTAACCAGAGATTGCGTTTTTATTTCACTGGAAAGGAAAGTCCACGCAGTCATATATATTACATTGTGTATAAATCATTGCACACAGTGTTGTAATGAATGAAGTTTTATCAAAACAATATCAAAGGAATGTTAGTATTAAATTAGCAGTGCAGTTCTATATTGCTTTGTATTTCTTCGGTCCATTCTGAGTATGAATATCACTGACTTCCTCCTCTGCCCCAAAACACTTTCTTTTCTCCGCAGTTCAGGCGCAATAAAATAAGAGAGTATGTCCCTGACTCCGATTCTGACGTTGACTCGGAGGACACTGAGGACCCAGACCTCATTCTAAGAGAGGTATTTCTCTCATGCTCTCTGTCTCAGTTTTCTCATTTATTCCATCCATCCATCCATCTTCCAACCACCACTCCAGTACCAGGTTGTGAAGTTGCCCAGTCATTCATTATACATGCAGAGCAAAATGTTTTCTTTGAGAGAAAATTTTCTCAATGGACAAGACACAACGCCAACCACATTGCTAAAAATTTGTGATGATGAACCTAACGATGATATAAACATAATTTTCTTTCATTGCCTAAGACTTTTGCACAGTAGTGTGTGTGTGTTATATTTCTCTGCTTAGTTTAACCTAAAGACTAAGAGCTAGTGATTTTTTAGTTAAAATAATTTGCAGTTTATTGTATCATAGTGTTGATTGCAGTCGAAGCGAATTAAATTACCAATTTACCAGTTTGATTGAACCATTTTCCATTATTTAGCCTCTGCTTTTACATTCATCCATCCATTCATCCATCCATCTCACTTCCAATCACTTTTCCTTAGCATTACAAGTTTGAATTGCAAGTACAGAACAGTTTGGAATACATTAAATTTGATTCAACAATAAAAATTTGAAAATTTAAATAATCATACACATATAAATGTTTTCAAAATTGTTACTGCATCAGTCATGTTCCTTCAGCTTTATGCTGGCACTAAATCCTCTATTCTCCTCCCAATTATGGTGCAATTTTTTGGAAAAGTACTTTTTCGATGTTATAACCATTCTCCCTAGTCATTCTCAGCATCTGATAGGCTGCCTCTCCACCCCCACCAGAAATTGGCAGCCGCCCTGATCCAGTTCGTAAGGTCCCTGTGCCAGCCGCAGATCCTTAAGGTGTGTTTGCGCACCCTGCGCATTCTGTCCAGGGACAGGCAGGCCCTGGGCCCCTTACTGGCAGACAGTGCGCTGCTCACACTGGCCCGATTGGGCGGCATAAGTGCCCTCCCCCAGTCCGAGGTGGCAGCGGAGGGCAGTGACACAGACCCCTGGTGTGAGATTGCTGGCGGTGGTCACTCTGCCAATTCTGCTGACACAGAATGCGCTGTGGAAGTGGATGGTGGCAGCACTGCTGATGCTGAGGTTGACGGCTGCATCTCCCCTGCTGATGATCCCAGCACCAGTTTAGAAACCGGTAACACTAGGTCAGATGTAAGCCACAAGAGTCAGGTACAGGAAGCCAGAGAACGGCACGCTGTCGGATACAGCACAGTGGATGCTCATGCTATGGAGGTAGACCACAGCTATGACGTCCCACACGCCAAAAGGAACACCCATGGGTGTCTCCTCCGAGGAAAGAGGGACCGCATGGCGAAGGTGGACGATGAGGAGGACATGGAGGAGGGCGAGGTGTGGAGGAAGGAGGCAATGAAGACTCTATGCAACATTGTCTACAACAGCCACTGGGCACAGGAGAGAGCCAGCGTACTGGGGTATGGAGGCTGAATGGGAAGGTGTGGAATGGAGGAGGAAGAGGAAGAGTGCTGACTTGGAGAAGTTTTCTGGGATTTATGTTTTGTTTGGGTTATGAAAAAGTGACAGTAAAACCTTTGTTTTCCTCCTCCTTTCCTTTTTTTCCTCTGCCCCTCTCAGTCTATTGTCAGGTTTATCAGACCGGCTTGTGCAAGGAATTCACACTCTAGCACCTCCCTGTGGACAATTTTATGAACTGCGCCTCATATTTCTCCTGACGGCATTGAGGCCAGAGCTGAGAGCCCAGCTTCAAAAGGTAATTGAGATGTTTATCTGTCTGTTTTCCTCTTTTATTTCCTTCTGTCCCCCCTTCATTCATGGCTTTATTTGTCAGGTAGGGGGCGTGTCCCTGCTAACGACTGCTCTGGAGCAGTGTTTGTTGGTGCAATGGGAAGGTGATCATCACGTGCTGCTGGACTGCACATTACCTCCAGTCTCTTTGGAGCGGTCCCAGTGTGCCATCGAGATTCTGAAGATCCTGTTCAACATCAGTTGCTGTATTCGCAGGCAGCCGCTCAACCATGTAAGAGCAAATTTTCTATTGAATGGACATTCACCAAATGGTTCTGCCTGATGAACACGCAATTTCGTGTACCAGCAATTTTTCTGCAATTTCTCAGTTCGGCAGCGATTATTTTAACATCTCTGGGTCTTTTTTTTTTCAGGAAGGCACTACCCTCTATCGCCACCTTGCTATTATTCTGCGTCACTGCATGTTATTGTCCTGTGAGACACAAGAGAGGACAGAGGAACTGCAGAGGTAAAATGTAGAAACCTAACACTGGGCTTTTCCCTGTTTTTTCTTTTGGTTCTCAGCATTACACATGTCTCCACCCCTCAGCCACACAGTAAACCTGCTCTCTGCCCTCCCCTTGGAATATCTGGATGTGCTGCTGTCTGTGCCCCTGTCTGAGGGCTCACTGGAATGGGAGGGCTTTAACATGGACTGTGTCCATAGCCTGCTTCTCTTTATGGAGCAACGCCTGCGGAGGGTAAGGGACCAGGGCTGCAGAAGGGGCAGAATCGCCTGAAGGGAGGGGAGCAGGTGAGCAGGGCATGTTGGAGGCAGAATCCTTGAAGGGAGGGTGTGAATCTGCAGAAGTAGGAGGGAAAAACCATATTTGGTCACCACAGATTGGTAAAAACCCACCATTTTATCGTATCACTAGGCAAGTGTTGCAATAACTGCATCACTGTTCTTTGTTTATTCTCAGAATGATAAATTAAAGGAGAGACTGACACCGGTACTTAATCTTCTAACTGAGAGCTGCCGGGTCCACAGAGAAACACGACGTTATCTCAGGAAACAGGTAACCTTCTCTTCCTTCTCCATCTGCAGCCGTCTCCCGTCTGCATTGACTTAGACCGTACATCAAATGTCTGAATCGCTCTGCAAGAATGCATGCAGCAGATTGGTTGTGCGTGATGAACAATCACTAGAGTGCATGTGGCAACTGTGGAGCACCTGTCCTCTCGCAGATCCTGCCCCCCCTGCGAGATGTAGCCACTAGGCCGGAGCAGGGGGAGACTGTGAAGAGCAGGCTGGTCAGGCTGATGACCCATGTAGACACGGACGTCAAGCACTGCGCTGCCGAGCTGCTCTTCGTGCTCTGCAAAGAGAATGGTACTCACCTATACCAACCCCACGAGCCGTCCTCAGCAGAATGCTGCAATGACTGGCCATTTTATGCAGGGGCAAATGTGTTTCTGGGGCCCACCAGATGTTTCAAAAACTAAATAAACAGCTAGTGAGTAGAATCAGAAGATTGGAGCTAGATGGCTGGTTAGTAGAACTTGCATCTTCTAAGAAACATTTATTTCAGTGTAATGCTTGTTGCCAACCAGGGGCCCAACACAAATGCATGGTATGAGTGGTAGTAAACACCATTGCTAATTTTATTACTCCATTGGCAGCACTCTGACATATTCGGTTATATCTGTCTTAGTGAGCAGGTTTGTGAAGTACACCGGCTACGGTAATGCGGCAGGCCTGCTGGCTGCCCGGGGCCTGCTGGGAACCAGGGGAATGTTGGGAGTCCTGGTACGCGGGACGAGTGGGCGGTACTCCAGCGACTCAGACTCTGAGACCGACGAGTATAGGCAGGCGAAGCGGAGGATCAACCTTGTGACCGGGCGGGTGGAGGACAACCAGGCAGACCCAATGGAGGGAATGACTGAGGAGGAGAAGGAGGAAGAAGCCCGCAAGCTCTTCCACATGTTCAACAGGCTGACTCTGTAAGTCCATCCGCACACGCGTGTGTTTATTTGGGTGCCATTAGTACATCTGTCTGTCACATGTGGCCACAACACAGCCAAAGATCTGTACTGCTGCTCATTGCTCGGAGGGCTAGGTATTTTTCTAAATAACCATGCGTTAACCTTCTGTGCCTGGTCTCACAAAGCGGCAAGATTATCGAGCCAGTGAGCGTGACTGAGGACGGAAGCCTGGCACCGCTATGTGAACAGCTGAGGGATGATTTGTCAGCAGGGGATGACAGCGAAGGGGACACACGTTAAGGGCATGGACTCGTCTACATGTTCTACCTGAAGTGTTAAAAAAAAAAAAAGATACATGAAGTGGAAGGAGAGATCCACTGAAAACACTATGAAAGAGAGATTAGGGTTAGAATGGATCCAGTCCAAGATTCTACTCTTATCTAGTAATGCTAACTAAAATTTAATTACTATAAAAGTTTAATGCATGAGAGAATACTGGTAATAGGATTACATTGCACCACTTCACTGCAAACTCTTGCTGATTATGTATAAATAAAGAATCACAACTATCAGTCTTTGTGTTTTAATGGGGTTGTTCAGATTCATTAGTTTTGCCACTATGTTAGAATTTGGTTTGCAGTCATATTAATACATACTTGTGCTGGTGCCTTTTGGAGACATTCCTCAGATGGCAATCCATAAGTACTGTCATATCACCAAGAAAATGAGACTGAGAAACATCATAATTGTGACTCTGCAAGCCTCACTCAAACCGGAGGTACCACTGCTCTGTTTCAACTCAGATGTCTAGAGCAGTACCTTACGGAGTTTTCCTCTCATAAAAATGTTACATATATTAACAGTCTCCACTGACAGATTTTTAAAAAAAATCCATCATTTCCTCCAAAGAGCTCATTAAGCTGAGAGAGCCAGAAAGCTGCAGGTCCGCCGACTGCAGAGAGGAGGCACCACCATCCACTGCAAGTGTCTTCAGCAACTCCAGAGAGGTGAGGCTGACCTGAAAAAAAGACAGAACTGGATTTTCACAGGAAGCACCAGCACATGGCTCCTGACCATTCAAAAGATAAGCCAGAGACGGTCTTGTTTTACAATATAGTTACTGAGAGAGTCACTGTTTTCTTGTCCATGGCCATCTCACCTCTACTGTGATGAGCTTCTTCTCCCAAGGTCTCTGTGAGGGATCCGGCCACTTCTCCCCCAGGCAGAAGAAGAGAGAGCATGAGGGTGATGGACCTTTATTCCTCATGAATTCCAGCAGGCCTGAGCAGAGAGGGAAGTTTGATGGTTACTGCTCTGAGACTTATGGTAGATAGGGGCCCGTAAGGTAAATTCTGCATTCCATCATGGCTGGTTTCACTTCTTGTATTGCCTTTTCAGTCAGTGCTCTCTTCCAATCGTCTTGGAACTTCCCAAATACTTTTATGGCATTTAACAATGAGCACTAATGTGAACAGAAAAAGGCAAACATTCATCACCAATTTGGTGCAGACAGTGGAAACATATGTCTCACTCACCTGCGATGAATTCCTTCAGCGTGTGCAGCTGGTTGCCTTGTTTGCTAACCTCTTGGGGCACGCAGCTCCTATCGTGCTTACACAAGCTCCAGTAGACGTGACTGTCCCCGCACCGTAGCGCGTAAACAGCAGCACCCTGCGTGATGACCTCCAGCCCTGCCCCCAGCTTCTCCAAGATGCGCTTAGTCAGCTGGGCCTGCATCTGGTCACGAATGGGGATTCGATCTGGACTTGGCAGGATGACCGTCTCTAGTTGCTGGTCACAGTGCATCTGTTCAGGACTAAAAAGAAAATAGATAGAAATGCCAGCAAGATAAGAAAAGGTAGATTCCAGCAATGCAAACAGAAATTTAGGAACTTCTACTGATGAATCATTGTTTCATTGTTCTAAAAGATGTTTGGTTTTTAAAGAAGGAAGGGAAACTGCTCTCACAGTATCATTAATTTTCTAACCACTTATCCTGGTCAACGGGGGATGCACCTGGAGCTGGTCCCAGGCAACAAAAGGCACAACGCAGGAGCACACGCTGCATTCTATGCTAGCCTATCATAGGGCTCATTCACACACTACGGGCGATTTAGAGACACCAAGTAGTCCAACTGCCTAACTTTCAAATGCATAACGAAACTAGAGAAACTCAATTGATACAGAGGACCACACTCTGTGTAAATTGAGAAACTTCACACGAAGAGCAGAAGTGATAGACAACAATTCTACTACCCATTGAGCCACTGTGCCCATCACAATCAAATAATAAAGCTTTTTGTATTACATAATGCAGACCATAAGCTTAATTTGTTTAGGAATAACAATTTTATATGGATGTCAATGCAAACACAATGTCCATCATCTGACTGCAGAACAATTAAACCAAATAAGCTTGAAAAATATTGAAAATACACTGAAATATTAGGCCATGTCTGCTCAAATACCACAAATATCACATTTCTTTGTTTCTCCCATGCTCTCCATTACCTGAACACCACCCTGAATCCAGCATTATTTTCCACCAGCTTTTCTAGAACCTTCACTCCTCTGTAGTACACAAACACATTAAAATAGGTACCTAAGGAGAAAAAGAAATGGTGTACAACAGGTGAACAAAAACTGTAAAGTTTATTAGAACAAGATTAATACATGTGTTCTTAACCAGCATCACAGGCTCCAATGCAACCTGCCACTTGTGTCAGTATTTCCTGATTTACTAACACATCCACCCCATTCTTCTCCTAATCATTATATGTTGCCCTCCTTTTCTAAGCTGACCCTTCTTCTGTCTGGTGTCCGCTTGCTCTTACACAGAGTGTCTTCCACCTTAGTCCTGCTCATCGCATTCTTGAACTCCATCAGTCTCTGTTGTTCGGAATCCACCCCTACAGCTCCCTCAGTGGGATATCCCTCTTGGCCTAGTTGCGCAGTGGGATGTACCACTTCTGAGAAAATTTAAGGACAGAAATAAAATAAAGTTGAAATAAGACGCTGTAGACGACATAAAAATACAGTGTTGTTTCCACTGTCAACTGCCTGGCCAAATGCCACATTCCATGTATGTAAAACAGTCCTTGGCTAAGAAAACAAGTACCAGGGAAAATCCCAGATGAACTGGAAAACATACAAATCTGACACAGACACAACTGAGGATTGGAACCTAACCGGAAGGTGTGTGTAACTATACTGCCTATCACATTTTAACAGAGATTATTGTAGGAATCCAGATAATTTAAACAGGTTCACAAACATTTTCATATGACATAGCCAAAGGCATGTGGACACACCTTTTAATTAGAGAATTTGTAAAATTAAGCTTCAGAGGTCACACAATCTACTACCACAAACACTGGCAACAGAATGAATGGTTATAAAGAGATTGATAGTGACTTTCCACTTGGCACAATCAGAGGATGCCATCTTTCCAATTCACTGCATTTCTGCCTTGTTAGAGCTACCCTAGTCAACCACAAGTAAAATGATTGCTAAGGTCTAAATGTCTAGGAGCAAAACTTCAGTTGCGAAGCATATGGCCACATACACTCACCTAAAGAAATATTAGGAACACCTGTTCAATTTCTCATTAATGCAATTATCTAATCAACCTATCACATGACAGTTGCTTCAATGCATTTAGGGGTGTGGTCCTGGTCAAGACAATCTCCTGAACTCCAAACTGAATGT